>JAOQMS010065198.1:0-24468 GCA_027563885.1 Erythroxylum longipes
ACGGTTATAATTTAAATATAATGAAAATATATATTTTAAAAAAATTAAATCAAATAATTTACCGACGGAAAAACCCATAATTTTCGTCGATAATGGCCAACATAACACTGACGGAAAACACCATACCGTCGGTAAATTTACTGATGGAATTAAAATATTCCGATGCTAAATTTACATACGGTTTAGAAAATTACCGTCGGTAAATTTAACGTTGAAAAATTATAGCTCGTCGGTAACTTACGGACGGAAAAAGTGTGACGGTCGGCAACTTTTTCGTTGAAATTACTGACGATAATTTCTTTCTGTCGGTAAACTTACCGACAAAAATTTTCTTTACCGTCGGTAAGATTAGCTACAGCCGAATCTACGACGTTTTTGTCTGTCGGTAATGTTTAATACCGACGGAATATTTATCTTTTCCGTCGGTATTTTCCATTGCTAACTCATTATTTTCTTGTAGTGGTATAGTCAATCAAGCACATATCATTTAATGATTAACTCCATTGCTTAGATGATAGAAATTTCTAAGTTACAACTATATTATCTATCAAGTAATACAGTCCCTATTCACAAGTCTATTAACCAAAATCTCTTTCTAATCAAAGTAATCTAAGAAGTTATTAACTTGCTTTTTGAATTCCCAAGATAGGATTCACAATAACCAAGAAAAATCATATAGTTTGATCTTTAGTAACTTATAGAACTCTCATTATTCATGTTATACCTATTCATATATATAACATCTCTTGATCTCATTATAAAAATTTTGACATTAATTAAAAAGGCTAACATATATCAATTTAAAACAATATAAATATGAACAATTTTCAAAGAACTATAATATTTTTTAAAAATTGAAAATTTAGTACATAATTCTAAGATTTATTCCACCTAAATATATATGTATATCCTTATTTATTTTATGAAGAGATAGATAAAACTAAAAAAGAATAATAAAGAGAATAAGATAAATAGATGAATTCTCACTGTCTTTTCATATTGGTCCTCTTCATTAAGTATTAATAAAATCTTATCTTTCTCCCAGATTGTTTCTCCTATATGTGTTGTTGAGTCTCCTCTACCTTGTCACTAATTTTTGGTCCTTCTAGAAATCTTTTCTTTTTCTTTCATTTTTTTATGTTTTTTATTATAACTTAGTTATTTGGAGTAAAAGGTACTTATGTCATCCATATTTTGTTTCTAGGTCATAACTTAATTATTTGGAGTAACGGAATGAATTTAGATAAGTTTAAAGTGATTTGGAGTTATTTTAACTAGTTTATAAATACGGAGAACAAGAACACAACCTAGTATATGCACGAATAATTACATGTGTTCTTTATTATTTCTAAATTTTAGCTTACAAGGTCATGTTTTGTCATGACCAAAATAAGCACATGACTAGCACATAAAACCCAAACGTTAAATCCCTCATGAGTCTAACAAATAGATCATAAATAAATAAAAAATCTTAAAATAAATGCCAGCACGAGCGCACTGATATGTGTTTAATTATTGATAAATTTAAGCCATTATACTTAGTGATTAATGCTTTCAAATGCTTAAAACATTCACTTTAGTTCCTATTTAGTTTTAGGTACAATTCATAAGCAAAAGAGCTAAAGTGAGTCAAAAGCACAATATTTGAGTTGTCTTTTTAAAATTCACACTCACTTGTCTTCATGTAATAAGAAGAAGAGGAATTAGAGAAAAGAACAGACAAGAAAAAGAAATCTATATGGTGTATTACAAGTCACAGCCATAAGTCGTGGCCGTGACTAATCAATCATCAATCATGGTCATGCAATGTGTCTCATGCCCATGAAAATTTTTTCATGGGCGTGACACTCCACGCACGCCTATGCAAGGATATGTCACAGCCACGAGCCTCAATGAGGCCATTCAAGGCTATGACTCAATCATGTACGCCTGTGAGTGTTTTGTCACCTATCCTAAAAACCTAGTTTTCACTATAAATAGAATATGTTGTGATAGAAGAAAGGGATATTCAGTATTTTTAGGGTTTCAGGAATAGGAGAGTTGATAGAGAGCTACCATGCTTGAAGACCCATAGAGAAGATGGTAAGCTAAGCTTCCCAACACCGGTTTGAAGTTGAAATTGATGCCCAAGTTACGATTAAGCTATTTTCTCTTTGTTTAATGTTGAATCTTTGTTTAAGGATTGTTATCGTTGTTCTATATTGAATGATTTGGGTATTGTAAAGATGATCTTAATGCATTCATTGGATTTTTTGTTATGAACACACTTTTAGAATCTATAATATAATTCGTAATCATTATGTTTGAGATTTGGTTATAGTAACTAATAACCTATAATCATTAGGAACAACATAACTTAGGTTAGATAATCTGAGCTTGTGTAGTTACTACCCATATTGATCTGCTTTCCATTTTGTAATGTGACTGCCTAATTAAATCTAGAGAGCTTGTTCTATGTTATTTGATAGTTAGGTTTAATTAAAGAGCTCATTTTAATTAAATATGACCTAAGGGAAAACCGGGGATTAGTATAACATGTTACTCCACGATCAATAGTTCTAGGAGAGTTGTGAAAGCATTATAACATTGAAATGTGTTTAGTAATGTTTAGGCCGAGATTGATCCAAGAACTGGGTTTTACACATATTCAAAACTTTTGTTACTTTTGACTGTTTGATATAATTTGTTCTAATTAGTTTAATTTTATTTTGTTTTCTTGTTCGCATTAACTCAAAAAACCCCTTTTATTTCCTTAACATGAATTATCTCCATTAAAAGAATTAACCCTACATTCCTTATGGATACGATCTGGACTCACCATATTTACAAATTTTAATATGTAAAGTTAGGTAAATTATCAATGCACTCGACACGCGCTGTCGAATTTTGGTGTTGTTTCTTAGAAGTCTAATGTTTTAATTTTTTTATTTTAATTGGTGTTTTGTGTATATATTTATTTATAATCATTTATTTTAGTTATTTTCTAATTTTTATACGTTTGTTAATGTTGGTGTACGGTAATGACTAGATCTCCTTATAGAGAACTTGTACAATTTAATCTAGAGATCGAGAGGACATTGCGTAGGTTATAAAGGGAAGCAAGAACAATCCCAGAATTAGAACCAAAACTTGAATTTAAATAAAAAATGGCAAATTTGAGAAAGGTGAGGGAGTTGGCGACACCAGACTTAACCCAAAGGCCTTTGTGCATTACATTTCCTAATTTTGCGTAGCATTTTACTTTTTTGAACTTAATTCTAGGTTAATACATTTGTTGCCTAATTTTCATGGTCTTGTAAGTAAGGATGTGCATAAGCATCTCAAGGAACTCGATGTGGTCTGTCTAAGTATGAAGCCTCTAGTAGTGATAGACAAGCAAATCATGTTGAGGGCTTTCCCATTCTCACTAAAAGATGCAGCAAAGGATTGGTTGTTTGATCTACCTACTGGGAGTGTGAACACTTGGATAGAGATGCAGAGAGTGTTTTCGGAAAAACATTTTCCACCTTGAAAAACAAAAAATATATGGAAGGATATCTGTGGCTTAAAGCAACATAATGGAGAGTCCCTTTTTTAGTACTACAAATGCTTCAAAAAGTTATGTGCTAGTTGTTTGCACCATAACTTTCCAGAGCATTTTCTTATCCAATATTTCTATGAAGAATTGATACCAATGGAGAGGAGTTTAGTTGTTGTGGCAAGTGGTGGGACACTATGAGAGAAGGCTCTAACCAAAGACAAGATTTTAATTTAGCGCTTGCAACGATGTTTACCATGTAAACGAGGTAAGTACTTCATCTATCGAACATAATTTAGATGAGCTAACATTCTTTGTTTGAAAAATTGCAAATGAATAGGCATATAAAATATTCGCACATACAAGCCATCTGATCGATAAATGCATAATATTACAAAAAGCAAAAACGATGAAGATCATATAAATTCTCCTCCTTCAAGAGTTTGACTTGAAGATAAGAGATAAGAACAGGCCAAAAATGTGGTTGCCGATCACCTCAGTCACATGATCAGGAAGGAAGATGACATCCCTCTAAAAGAGACATTTTTAGATGAACAACTATTTTCCACCGAATTGACACCTCTAAGCTATACAAATATTGTAAATTTCTTAGTTACTAACAAAATACTTGTTGGTTTGTCAACAGCTCAGAGGGATAAGTTGAAGAACGAAGCAAAGTACTACATTTGGGATGACCCGTATCTGTAGAGGCACTGTGCAGATCAAATTATAAGGAGGTGTGTGCCTGAAAGTGAAACACCTTCGATCTTAGCCTTCTGCCATTCGTATGCATATGAAGGACACTTTGGAATAAAGTGGATGGCTTATAAAGTTTTAGAGAGTGGCTTCTATTGTCCCTCATTGTTCAAGGATGCATACATCTTTTGAAAATCATGTGACAGATGCCAATGGGAAGGTAACTTTTCTTATAAGGATCAAATGCCATAAACTCATGTTCTTTTCTGTGAAATTTTCGTTGTTTAAGGTATTGAATTTATAAGACCTTTGCCTCCATCTTTTGGTTTTAATTATATATTTCTTATAGTCAATTATGTTTCCAAATTGGTGGAAGCTAAAGCCACTGGAACTAATGATGCCAAAGTTATCAAAGATTTTGTTAAAGCTAACATCCTTTCTACGTTCAGGATGCTAAAGGCGATCATTAGTGACAGAAGAACCCATTTTTACGATAAGGTGATTGAAACACTTTTCAAAAAAATGACATCATGTATAAGGTTTCCACCTCTTACCATCCCCAAACTAATGGCTAAGTTGAAGTGGCGAATTAAGAAATCAAGTCAATCCTAGAGAAGATAGTTCAACCTAATAGAAAGGATTTGAGTGTAAGGTTGGAAGATGCACTATGGGTTTATAAGAAGACTTATAAAACACCAATCTGGATGTATTTGTATAAACTGGTGTTTAGAAAGCCATGTCACATTCCAATGTAGTCGCAACATAAGGCATATTGGGTTATAAAATGGTGTAATATGAATTCTGATGATACAGAAGTGCATAGGAAGTTGCAATTGCAATAATTAAATGAAATGCAAAATGACTCCTATTAGAATGCGATAATATATAAGGAAACGACAAAGGCTTTTCATGGTAAGATGATTTTAAGGACAAGCTTTGTTTTTCGTCAAAAAGTGCTTCTTTATCACTCCAAGTTGAAATTATTTCTAAAAAAGTTACGTTCCTAATGGGTTGGTCCGATTATTGTTACTCATGTCTTTCCTTTTGGTATAGTAGAGATACAGAGATTAAAAATCAACAATACATTTAAAATGAATGGTCATCACCTCAAGATGTATTATGAAGGCTTCCAAATAGAGGATATGGAAGTGTTGATGCTTGAAGCTCAAATGGGGACACTTGATAAGGGTAACATGGAGTCGGGCCAATGACAATAAAAAAAGGTACTCCTTAGGAGGCAACCCAAGGGAAGTTAATTTCTTTTTAGTTACATTCTCGCATTTTTTTTTCGTTAAATGCTCCATTTCTTACATTTAATGTTACATTGAGGACAATGTAAGTCTTAAGTTTAGGGGTGGGAATCTTAGTTTTTATAGATGATTTTAAGCTTAATCTTTGCTTATGTGGCTTCTTAGGCATTTTCAAAATCAAACAAATAAAAAAACATTTTCTCTTTTTCAATTGCTTTTAAGATTATATAGTCAAAATTAGATAGTGAATTAACTAGAAGAATCCATGGCAACTTGAGCATGTACTTTTACTCTTATGATTGGTTAATATGCATTATTTTTAGAAGAGTAGTGACTAGTGGTAGACACAAGCCACTGAGATTTTGAGCCTTTATATACTGACACATCTATATCATTCTCATTTTCTTTTGTTTACGTATGACCTTTATGACATGTACATCCTAACTTTGCTTTGATTTTCTATCCAAGACCATATTATTATCACATGCATTAACATGGAAATTATATAAGCATTCTTTGCTTCATAAGCTACATTAGTCAAATAGCTTACCATTGATATGATTTTTCCTTTTTTAAGCCCCCTTTAGCTTTAATTACCTTTTCTTTTTATACCAACTACATTACATGCTTTGAACTTAATCAAATTTCCTAACCAAGCCTTAAAGCTAATGAAGCATTTATTAATTGTTCATGATTGTAGATGTACAAGAATATAAGTGTGGGGGGTATACATATGTATAGGATGGTTATAATTATTAGGATCTTATTTTATGTCATATCAATGAAATTCCCATGTTGATGGTAGCTTATTTCAATTTTATTTAAAAAAGAAAAGAAAAAGAAAAAAATGTTTAAATAAAAGTATCAATGAGGAATTGTAATTGTTTGGAAAAGTTATTCATAATTAGTTTCTCCTCCTAAAGTTGTATGGAATGGGTAACTTAAGTATAATGCATATGAGGTAGATTTTCCTTTTAAGGATCATTCTTTATATTTTTAATGTATTGTTGTCATCCTTGATCCCTTCTAATTGGTTATGCTTCATGTGATCTATGGTGTGAGAGCTTGAATTTAAGCTGTGAAACATAGCTGTTGCATTCATCATAACTTATAGTAAACTAGTTTTTAATGAATTTTAGCTTGTGCGCTTAATGTTGCATTGAGTGTTACTTTTGCTTCACTAGTTTTGATGGCTTTTATGCTACAATACCCAAATACATCTCACCTTTCCCTTACCCACATTACAACCTTAGAAAAGTCCTCTGATTCATAATTATGCATATGAATCTTAGTGGTAAAGAAATGAAATGATATGCAAAGTTGTGGAATTTCATGATCATGAATAGTGTTTAAATGTATCTATAGATCTATCTTATTTAAACATATTTTTTCCAATCCTACCTCTAGATAGCTTAGTTTCTAATGTGAATTAATGTTAATTGATCAAGAGTATAAGCATTGAATTTTGAGATCTTGTTATGATTTTGGAAGTTATTTCTCTTATGACTGTCTATTCTTGGGAAATATGTAAAATGAGTAAGTGTTTTAGTTTGTGAATTTGATTTCATTGATTTGCCGAAGGACGGTCGAAAGCTAAGTAGGGGGAACTTAATATGTGCTTAATTTTTGATACATTTAATCCATTACACTTAATGATTAATGCTTTCAAATGCTTAAGACATTCACTTTAATTCCTATTTAGTTTTAGGTACAATTCAAAATAAAAAGACTAAAGTGACTCGAAAGCATAATCTTTGAGTCGTCTTCTTAAGATTCACACTCACTTGTCTTCATGGAATAAGAAGAAGAAGGATTAAAGTGAAGAAGAGTCAAGAAAATGAAGTGTATATCGTGTATTGCAAGTCAAGACCATCACTTAATTTGTCATGGCCATGACTCATCACTCATCACTCACGGCTATGCAATGTATCTCACACCCATGACAAATTTTTCATTGGCGTGCAAGGTGTTTTCATGGGTGTGACACTCCATACATGCTCATGTAAGGAGGTGTCACAACTGTTAGCATCATTGAGGCTATTCACTATCGGACTCAATCATGCACACCCGTGAGTCTTTTTCCACCTATCCTAAAAACCTAGTTTTCACTATAAATATAAAATGTTGTGACAGCAGAAAGTGATAATCAGCATTTTTGGGGTTTTGAAAACAAGAAAGCTGACAGAGAGCTACCATTTTTGGAGACCCATAGAGAAGATGGAGGGTTTTGAAAACAGGAGAGCTGACAGAGAGCTACCATTCTTGGAGACCCATAGAGAAGATGGAGGGCTAAGCTTCCCAACACTAGTTTAAAGGTGAAATCGATGCTTAATTCATAGTTAAACATATTTTCTCTTTGTTTAATGTTGAATCTCTTTTTAAGGATTGTTATCGTTGTTCTATTTTGAATGATTTAGATATTGTAAAGATGATCTTAATGCATTTATTGGATTATTTTATTACAAACCTGTTGCTAAAATCTTCAATATAATCCATAATCATTATGTTTGAGATTCAGTTGTAGCAACTAATGTCCTTGGATCATTAAGAGCAACGTAACTTAGGTTAGATAACCCGATCTTGTGTGGTTACTTCCTATATTGATTTCTTTTTCATTTCTTAATGCAGCTGCCCAATTAAATCTAAAAAGTGTGTTTTAGGTTATTTAGTAGTTTGGCTTAATTAAAGAGCGCATTTTACTTAAACACGACTTGAGGAAAAACTGAGATTAGCATAATGTGTTTTAGTCCACAAACAATAGCTTTAAGAGAGGTGCGAAAGCATTATAACAATTAAATGTGTTTAATTATGTCCAGGCCGAAATTGATCCAAGAACTGGGTTTTACACATATTCAACACTTTTATTGCTTTTGACTGTTTACTATAATTTGCTCTAGTTAGTTTAATTCTATTTTGTTTTCTTGATTGTATTAACTCAGACCCACTGACTCACCCTTTTATTTCCTTAAAATCAATTATTTCCATTGCGAGAATCAACCAAACATTCCCTATGGATATGATCTCGACTTACCACATCCACAAATTTTAGTGCGTAGAGTTAGGAAAATTTTGCGGTGCACTCGACATGTGCTGTCATACACATAACTAAAAATAAATGAATTATAATAATGTTAGCATGTATTGGAAAAAACTTTCAACTTACTAAATCATATCACTATAGATACTAGAGAACAAGTAAAATTTAAAATAAATGAAAAACATACATAAAACTAGGTATATTGTGGTCGACACTCCATAAAGTTACTATTGCAATGTTGGAGATAGCTGACCTAAAAACTGAAGTTGAGGGTAGTTAGACATCACTGAGTAAGTCCACATCATCCCATGACACCCAAGACATGCTTACATAATATACAATTTATATTAATATAATTACACATATATGATGTATGAAAAATCACATGCAATGCATAATAAATCATAGACAAGGAATATCTTTAGGACCTTATTCTCCCCGGGTTCATCCTCACAATACTAAACTCCAAATGGATGTGGGTAGCCAAACATCACCAATAACCCAACCATAAAATTTTACCCATATATCTGTAAGGCTCTTTTAGTCCAATGGGGATATGGGGAGTCAAACATCACTAATAGAACAACCCTCACTCAATATTTCCAGTCACAATCACATTGATTCTCCCATAACTTATCTTAATTTGTATCATAATCACCTCTCATAATTAAACAAGTGTGTGCCTAGTCTTCATACATACCCATCAGGTGGCACATCATACAAAATTTTTCTCCACCACAATCACAATCAGACACATCTATACATAAACCAAAATCAATCATGCAATTTCTTAAACAAGTACTCAATCATATTAGGACCATTATAAATGCATATAGTATAATATAGATACCCAAACTCATATCCATATACTTAGATATCATGGTATTACTTATATAGGCATTAAGATACTAGTTACTCAAATTACATATATACATTAATGTATTGTATGTACTTATATACATATATATACATATATATATCATATCATATCATATCCATGTGTATAAGGAAATGCGCATCTATCTTGGCTGAACTTGTTATCAATAAATCTAGAACTATCCTTAATAGAGGGTATGGATTTTATATAGGTAGATAAATATAAACTTACTTGATTAATGTATTTGTCAATCAAAACCTTATGTTGTGGGTCCCACTCTTGATATATCCATAAAATAGGAAAGGAAATATCCCAATCAGTGTCAGTTACAAGTCGTTGGGCTCAATTAACAACCTAGGATTCATTAGGTTTTCTATAATGGTCCAATTATGCAATTTCTACCCTTAATCATATTCTCACCTAAACTTTTCCTGATTTTTAATTTGTAAACCATTAAGAATTTTTCTATGGTTCATAGGGGAAAATGACCTACACATTTTATAAGATTTTTTAAATTTTTTCTAAATTAAAAATGTTCTCAGAAGGTCATCAAAAAAATATCTCTGATTGATGGAATATTCCTTCAATCACTGGAATATTCGTTTAACAAATGGAGAATTTTCTAATCTCACAATTCCATAATTTTATACCGAATGAAAGCTCTTGATTATTAAAAACAACTTTTACAGCTGCAAGAAACCCAGATTTTGAACCATTCTTAACAAATTGAAGAAAAATTATTTCAAAGCCCTAACATCTAGTTTTACCAACTGGCAGTGATACAGGCAGTGATTGGTGAAAAAATCGTGGGTCTTTTGCTTTTGACATAAAGGGGAGTCTAACAGTGGTGGAAACACTCACCAGTGATGACAACTTGAAGATTTGAGTTATGCTTTAATTTGTCTGCTTAATTTTTGTGATAATTACATTGTTGTAAGGTGAAATGGGTATGGTTATGATGGGATCAAAGAGAGATGTTATTTGATTGGCCAATTAGAGTTACCTCGGTAAAGAATAAAGGAAGAGAGTGGATTTGTAAATATTAAAATTAGAGGGGTGAAAATGAATAATAAAAAAGATGATGGCGGAAGTGATATATACATATATATTTATATAAGGGGAGATATTACAATATTCCCTCCCTGCAAAAAAATTCATTTTCAAATTTTATAGTTTGATTTGTTTATCCATTAATCCGATCATTTAGTATGTTTTTAGGTTAGAATTGTGTTAGTTTGTTAATTATTTTTGTTTTGTGGGTTAATACAAGCTTTTGAGCTTAAATATGATATGTTTGCTAATGTTTCAGGGTTAATATTGAAGAACAGAGGAGTTTCGGAAGATATTCGGGTCGAAACAATGACTCACGATTGTGGCACAATAGGCCACAATCGTGACAGAATGCTTAAATGTAGGCCACAATGGTGACTTGCGTTGGGCAGACGCTCAACCACTCTCAAACTTCATGTTTTGAGGGATTTTTTGAACTTTTCAAACCCTAGAAAAACCCTAGTTCAACCCTAAATACAATAAGAAGAATCGAAAGAAGAAGCTTTTGCATTAGCCACTTTTAGAGAAAGCTTAGAGAGAATTATCAAGAGATAGAGAAAGAGAAGAAGGAAGAGAGAAGACGAGTAGAAGCTGACTTGACGTACTTCTAGGATCAGGAGTTTCCCGACGTCGCTGCCTCCCATCATCCATTCAATTTCATATTTCCTACTATTTTAAGTTTTATTATTGTATAAAATTGGAATAATAGTTGATGATAGGATTTTTGGATGTTGATGATGTTTATAAACTCACATTCGAGATTTTATCTTTTATTTAATGAAATCT
Source organism: Erythroxylum longipes (assembly GCA_027563885.1). Classification (NCBI taxonomy): domain Eukaryota; kingdom Viridiplantae; phylum Streptophyta; class Magnoliopsida; order Malpighiales; family Erythroxylaceae; genus Erythroxylum; species Erythroxylum longipes. The sequence continues at coordinate 11,214 of JAOQMS010065198.1, forward strand.
AATTCCTTATGTGTTATTTGGATTTATTGTGATTTAATTCTAGATGTTTATAATTTGATAATAAACTGAGAGGGTGAATCGAGTGAAAATTTATTAAATTATACTAACGAGAGTTAGGTGATTTAATATAACAAGAATTAAATCAAATTGGTAAATTATACAAAAAGAGATCTTGTATAGGTTTCCGATAGTTTATTGGACAACTTCAAATCTAATTATAGATAGGTTTAATTGAAAATTTGCAACTTCCATAATCTGATAAGGGTTTATAATTTAGGGTTAATGGTTATAACTCGAGAGAGAGTAATCAACCTTAGGATCATTTAAACCAATAATCTGGTAATTCATAATCGATTAGGTTAGCGTTAAAGATAGGTAGAATTCCCTTTCTCTCAATAGTTAATTCCTTTAGGTTGATTCTTGAGTGTATGTTGCAATTGCTACATTATTAATATTTTGTGATTGATTCTTGAATTAATTTGATTGATTGAATTGAATTCTTGTTTTAGGTTCTTTCCATTTTGAATTTCTACAATTTGTTTTGGCCTTAGATTTTAGGATTAGATTATCCCTCTTCATAGGATTGACACCTTAGGTACTACGCGAATGACTTGTATGCTTATGGATTATCGAGGTTAATCAATTAAAACTTAAATACATTGAAAGAACCTGATTAAGTTTTTGGCACCGTTGTCAGGGAGTCTCAAGAGTTAAATGCCAAGAAGAGATAACAAGAACAATCATAAAGGATGCATATTATAGGGAGCAAAGGACTCTTGTGGATTACAATGATCCCGAATTTAGTTAAGGAAATCGTCATCCTTATATTAACCTGTACACTTCAGGGTGGGAAAACCACCCAGATTTCTATTGATCTAACAATGCAAGTACTCATATGGGACATCAAGATCTATTTGAATTCTAGCAAGATGAGTCCAGTTTATGGGATTCCAAATTAGACAAAATTATAGATAAGTTAAAAAATATGGAAGAGGGCCAGAAGAGACTAGAAAATTGAGCAAGTAATGAAAAATCATGCCTTATCTATTCATAACCTAGAGATTCGAGTGAGATAGCTTTCTTGTGAATTTTGTAAGAGAAGTGTGGAAGGCTCTCTAAGTAATATGGAAATACATCAAAGGGAGCAATATGAGGCTATCGCACCAACGAATGAGGGAGAGCTAGAAGGATCATTAGAAAACCAAACTGAACCCCACCTTATTGAAGACCAAGAGATGAATAAAGAGGATGAAGAAAAGAATGCCAACCCTCCCTATTATTCACCAGTTCTTATATACCATGTGTGAACATCGAAAACTCTTGGGTAGATATCTATGAAAAGAACCCTATCCTTCCAATTAATGATGACCAACTGACATTCAATATGAATGATGTATTAAAGAATCCAAATGATAGTATCTCATTCAGGATAATTGACGTGTTTGAATCTTCCAAAGAACTAAAGGACGAAGAATAGCTAACAATGTACATCAAGTATGCAGAAGCTATGGAAGTCTCTATTTAAGAAGCTAAAGAGGAAAAGGAGATGAAAGCGAATGAGAAAGAACCAAGAAGAGAACAACTTACCCTTTTACCGAGAAAACTGCTGGATTCCATAGAAGATTTAGAAGTCTTGTTATTCCCTGTTTTACTGGTAGTTTGTTAGTGAAAAGGACATTATTGAGCTAATTGGTTTCCGAAATTTATCTATGTTGCCCTTAATTATCATTTTGCAATTTGTAGCTTACTCATAGGCTACAAAATTTATGTTAAATGAAAAGGGTGGAAGCAAGCCATTCATAATTGATCCCAGTTGAGTTTCCAATGATACAGGGTCAAGCTAATAACCATAAATTAGCATGTTTGGGTAGATTTAAATTGTTATGCAGTTAAAGTTGTTTCATTTCCATAAATAAATATCAATGATTTGGAATGCATTGCCTTACTAAGACTCTTATTCTCTTTGAATCAATTATAAGATAGGAACGCCAGCTCGACATCAAGCGCATTTGGTCTTCGCCTCAGACACGTCATCACCTTAGTCACCATGACGGTTTCTTATTCTAACCCTTTTCTTTTCACTTTTGTTAGTATTTCGTTCTTTTACCTTCCGCTTATTATTTCATTCCCCCTTTTGTGCATGTATGTATACTTCTAACAATAAGGACAATGTGTTGTTCAAGTGTGGGAAGGGTTATGTGTTCTTACCTTGAGTGTGAATTTTGCATATTATATGATAGTTTGTTTAGGTTGCATGATGTGAATTGGGTGAATGCGTCAATGGCTAGGAATTAACATGTAGATTTGATCTTAAACATATCCTTTTAGGTTGTGAAAATTTATTAGCTTGTGAAATTAGTGACCTAAGTTACTTAGGGTTAAATATACCAGTTAATTACGATACGATGTTAGTCCATTCACCCTAGGAATTTGCCATACTCATTTATAATTTTAGGTTAATAAAAAGTGACGTTATTAGTACATTTTCATAAGAATGATTAGCTAAAGCAACAAGGTAGGCAAAATTTTGGGTAAAAAAAAGAAAAGTTGTATAATTTTAACTAAAATAACTATTTTGCTGGCCTTTGGGCTATGAATAGAGCTAGTAGCTAGTTGAGAATGTGATGTAGTTGAATAACCGGATCAACATGCATTACAAATGTGTGCCTTCGCGTAAAAAGGCTATAATGACATTCCAACTAAGCAGCTTGATAACAACATAACTTAGTTAAGTAATCGGATCGACATTCATCACAAATGTTTGCCTCCGTGTAAAAAGACTAGGTTCATGTCCTTAAAGAAAAATCAACAAAAAGAATGTTTTCAAATAAAAACCTACCAAACTTGTTAGTAGTTTGATTTTTCATAAAAACCTACTGAGGAGTAGCTACACTTTTATTTTGACTAAATGATTATCAATGTGTTTGTGCAAGTGATAGGGGTGAGTAAACTCAACATTAAAATTTTGATTAGTTTGTATATTTAGTCCAAGGTGTTTAAACGAGGATTTTACTTGTTAATAAGTTAGAAAAACTTAAAGGATTGTGTTTATAATTAAATTTGTTATGCTACATTGAAGTCATTGTCTCGTTATTGCATATGCATGTTTTGTGTTGTTTTGATTTGCTTTATTATTTTTGTTTGCTTGAGGACAAGCAAACGTTTAAGTGTGGGGATGTGATAAGTGTAAATTGCATCGTGTCTTAGGGCATAGTTTGATATGTATTTATCCATTAATTCGATCGTTTAGTATGTGCTTAGGTTAGAATTGTGTTAGTTTGTTAATTAATTGTGTTTTAAGTGTTTTATGGGTTAGGACAAGCTTTTGAGCTTAAATATTATATTTTTAATGTACCTTGATGTGTTTGCTAATGTTTCAGGGTCAATATCGAAGAATGTAGGAGTTTTAGAAGATATTTGGGCTGAAATAACGACCCACGATCATGGGATAATAGGTCACGATCGTGACAGAAGGCTTAGATGTAGGTCATGATCGTGGCCTACATCGGCCAGAGGCATAGCCACTCCCAAACTTTGTGTTTTGAGGGATTTTTTGGGCCTTTTAGACTTCAGAAAACCCTAGTTCAACCCTAAACACAAAAGAACATAAATAAAACAAGAAGGACAGAAAGAAGAAGCTTTTGTATTAGCCACTTTTAGAGAAACCCTAGAGAGAATTATCGAGAGATAGAGAAACAAAAGAAGGAAGAGAGAAAAGGAGAAGAAGTCGACTCGATGTACTTCCTGGATCAGGAGTTTCCTAATGTCACTACCTCCTGTCGTCCATTCAATTTTGCATTTCCTACTATTTTCAGTTTTATTATTGTATAGAATTGGAATAACAATTGATGATAGGATTTTTAGAAGTTGATGATGTTTCTAAACTCACCTTCGGGGTTTTATCTTTGATGTAATGAAATATGATTCCTTATGTGTTATTTGGATTTATTGTGATTTAATTCTGGATGCGCATAATTTAATAATAAATTGAGAGGGTGAATCGACTGAAAAATTATTAAATTGGGCTAATGAGAGTTAGGTGATTTAATAGAACAAGAATTAAATCAAATCGGTAAATTATACAAAGCGAGATCTTGTATAGATTTTCGATAGTTTATCAGACAAATTCAGATCTAATAAGGATTTTAGATAGGTTATTAACTAAGAAATGGCAACTTTCATAATTTGGTTAGGGTTTATAATTTAGGGTTAATGGTTATAACTTGAGAGAGAGTAATCAGCCTTAGGATCGTCCAGAACCAATAATTCAGTAATTTATAATCGGTTTGGTTAGCATTAAAGATAGGTAAAATTTCCTTTCTCTCAATTGGTAATTCCTTTAGGTTGATTCTTGAGTATGTGTTGCAATTGCTACCTTATTAATATTTTCGTGATTGATTCTTGAATTGATTTGATTGATTGAATTTAATTCTTTTTTTAGTGTCATTACCTTTTGAATTTCTACAATTTGTTTTAGCCTTAGATTTTAGGATTAAATTATCCCTCCTTATAGGATCGACACCTTAGGCACTACGTGAACGACCTATGCGCTTGTGGATTATCGAGGTTAATCAATTAGAACTTACATATATTGAAAGAACCTAATCATGGTTCCAAAGAAATCTTGAATTATAGTAGTAACAAATTAGGATGTTGAGTTGATTCCCATTTACGTGCAAACGGGGTGGCAAGTGTATAATGATTATAGAAAATTGAATTCTGCAACTTAGATGCTTTAGAAACCTATTTAACATGATTATTACTATTTTCTAGATGGATTTTCATGTTATTTTCAGATTCCTATTACACTAAATGATTAAGGAAAGACAACTTTCAAATGCCTGTTTGGTACATTTTCTTACCGAAGGATACAATGTGGTTTGTTCAGTGCTCCTAACACTTTCCAAAGGTGTATGGTGAGCATATTTTTGAATTATTTTGAGAAGATCATAGAGGTTTTTAAGGATGATTTTAGTGTCTATTATTCTTCTTTTAAAAAATCTTTCACTTATTTGAGAAAGTTGTATTGAAACTAACCACGTGCTTGACTAGACAAAATGCCCTTTTATGATAATTTCAAGGATTTCTCAAAGATAGCTTCTCCTTTATACAAGCTGTTATAACAAGATGTTCCTCTTATGTTTAATGACAAGTTTACAGAGGAATTTAATAAGTTAAAGGAGCTTTTGAGATCTAAACTAATGATTCAACCTTCGAGTTAAAGCCTTTCCTTTGAGATTATATGTAATGCCAGCAACTATGCAACGGAGTCAGTTTTAAGACAAATAGTGGGAAAGGTTACACATTCCTTTTATAATGAGTAAAAAACTTTGAATTTTGCCTAATTGAGCTGTTCTAAAGAAAAAATGCTTTTTATTTGTTGTATTTAATTTAGAAAATTTTCATTCATATTTGTTAGGTGTTAAAGTTACTGTTTATTTTGATCATAAAACTTCAAAGTACTTTTTTGAAAAATAAATTGAGTATATTTTGAAAAATATTGAAGAGAGTCAACAATACAGCTTAAGGACATTTATACTCTCCTATGACAAAACGACAACGCAACCACATAAATTTTTTAGGCAGAGGGGAAATTATCAAAGGACAACTTATCCAAGCCACAACATTAAAAAGGATGACAACATTTCAAGAATCAAAGAAGTTTCTAGATAAAAAGGATAAAACTGCCACTCATTTGTAACTTAATGCTCGTAATCTTCCCCAATTAAGGTTGGAATCTTCAGTTCCAATGGAAGCCTCGTCTCGCAACAGAAAGTCATAGGTGAGAAGTTTCTTTCCAAAGCTTCTTTCCTTGCTCATTATTTATTTAATCTATTTCCATATCTCCTCAGGAGAAATTTAATCTTGAGGTTCTCGTAGAAACTCCTGACTCTGGATATCACTTACCTCTGGGGGATGGAGGAGGATCTCAGCTCAGGTACTATAGAAAATTCTTCTTAAATTGAATTTCCATTCTTTACCTTGCACAATAGATTCTCACTGAAGCAAATTCCCACTTTCTCTTACATTTTTTTATGTCTCTATCCTTTGATTGTCTTACATGCACTTGTTTTGAATATATTCTATTCTTAGCCTCGAGTTATACATTCAAAGAGGCTAGGATATTTCTATTGCAAGTCTAGTTGATGTTTTTCAATAGGATGAGCTCTCTAAGTTCTCTTAGGATTTCAGATGCAAGAACCTCTTTGGGCGAGTTGGTTACACCAAATCATGTAACCAACTCGCCTAAGGTTCCTTTGCTTCACAACCCATATACACAGAGCCATATGGATAGAATATGAATCTGTCTATTTGGGCTTCGGGAGGGGGGGTTGAATGATTGGAGAATTTTTGTACAATCTCTATGATTGTGTGCCCAGGATTTAGCCATAAACATCTGTTAGATATGGAACCCCATACATTACTGCTATAAGGATATGTGAAGAAGAGTTAATCTGTTATTTCCACATGGATCTGGCAAATTGGACATGTTCTATTCATTTGCAAATAAGGCGTTCTATTTACTGTATTTAGTCTATTTTGGACTATTAACCATAATATGAAAGATAGTCTTGGGGTCAAAACCTTACTCTAAATAATTCTATGTCATTCCTCCTTTTGTTTCCTATTTCTTAGCAGATCTTTAGTGGTCTTGTTGTTAAGTTTAAGGATAGGTTAAGTCTTTTGGTAAAATGTGTCCAAAGAGGTTGGTTGAGGTAGATAGGATGGTTGGAGATGCCTCAAATTTTGAGGAAAGTTCTATGTGCCCTCTGTAATCATGAAACTAAGTTTAAGTCTGAGTAAAGAGGTTTGGGGATTGCTTAGACTGTTGTAACTGTGTATGAGAGGTCCCAACTTATACTAATTGTCAAACTAGGCATATGTAAATTTTCCATTCCCAATTATGCAAGAGATATCTTACCTGATTTTGTCCCTCAACTTCATAATCTGGTTAAGAAAGTGAGAGTATAAGGTAGAGTTTTGAATGCTCCATAGGCTTTTTTCTTTAAAAAAATAAGATTGGAGCCATTTCACCCAAAGTGAGCTTTTATCTATGAGGATCAACCATAGTCTATTCAAGATTAATGCTTGATTTGTAATTTTAATTGGAGTTATATTTAAACCTCCTTCATATTTAGGGAAACACATATCAACTCACTTCACTTTAGGTGACCTTTTAGCACCATTTGGATGATTCCATAGAAAGTTTTTGAGGAGTATTTCGATCATTTTGATGATACCTGGAGTATGCTTTAAGGAGCTCTTGGACAATAAGAATGTTATCTTCTATATGTCTGCCTTGGATGAAGGCACTTTAGTTATCACTAATAACTTGGGCTAGGGTTTTCTTTACTCTTGTAGCAAGTATTTCAGAAATGATCTTATAGAGGAAGTTAGTATAGGCAATAGGTTTAAAGTCCCCAAAATGTTTGTGGTTAGAGCATTTAGCAATTAAATAGGCAAAGGTTCTGTTGATCACTTTAAGAAGAATCCCCGTAGAGAAGAATTCCTTGACTACTTGTATTACAAAGGGTCCTGTCTCGCTCCAAGATTTTTGGAAAAAAACTCATTTAAAGTACTTGCTAACTAAAAAAGAAACATATTTAAGGCTAATTAGGTGGATTCTCGTCCTTTAGAAAATTGATTGGGAAATAAGAGACAAGAAAGGGGTAGAGAATGTTATTGTTGATCACTTTAGCCATTTAGTCCAAGAGGAAGATTATGTCCCTTTGAAAAAACATTTCCTAATGAATAATTATTTTCTGCTGGCTTGACACCTCCATGATATGCATATATTATAAATTTCCTAGTTATTACTAAGCTACCTATATGTTTATCAAAGTCAAATATGGATAAGAAAAAGTGTGAAGCCAAGTACTATGTATGGGATGATCTTTATCTTTAGAGGAATTACGCAAACCAAATGATAAGAAACTATATTCCCAACAGTGAGGATCTTTATATTTTGACCTTCCATCACTCTTACACTTATGAAGGGCATTTTAGAGCAAATAGCATTACTATAAGGTATTTATGAGTGGTTTTTATTAGCCCTTATTTTTTAAGGATGCATATCTTTTTTACAAGTCAAGCGATATGCGTCAATAGATAGGTAACTTATCCCATAAAAATCGAACGCCATAACCCGCCATTCTTGTTTGTGAAATATTTGATATTTGAGGTCATGATTTAATGGGACCATTTCCTATGTCTTTAATTTTTGTTATATTTTAGTTATGATTAATTATGTTTCCAAATGGGTATAACTTTAGCATTATTAGTCTTGGTGGCTTTTAGCTTAATGCTAAAGTTGTTATAACTTTTTTCATGTATAATGTCTTTTCCAGGTTTAGGATGTTAAGAGCCATCATAAGTGACAGAGGAACGTATTTTTGCAATACGATGATGGGTGTTTTATTTAGGAAGTACCATATCATACATAAGGTTTACACTTCCTACGATCCCTAAATAAGTGGCCAAAATGAGGTGTCCAATAAAGAAATCAAGTTGATTTTAAAGAAAATAGTTTAACCTAATAGGAAGTATTGGAGCTTGAGATTAGAAGATGCACTATAGGATTATAGGACAACCTATAGAACACTATGATATGTTCCCATATAGATTGGTGTTTGGAATTAGTGTCATATTCCTATGGAGCTATAGCATAAAGTATATTAGGCTATTAAGCATTGCAATATGAATCTTTATGAAGAGGAGTCTAAAGAAAGTTGCAACTACAAGAGCCTGAGGAGATGAGGAAGGATTATTATGAGAATCAGATGATCTATAAAGAGAAGATCAAAGCTTTTAATGAAAAGATGATCTCAAGGTAAAGATTCACTATTGGTCAAAATGTTCTATGTCACTTTAGACTTAAACTATTTCCATGTAAATTACATTCTTATTGGGTTGGTATTTTTGTGAATTTTAATGTTTTTCCTATAATACACTGAGGATTCAAAGTCTAAAAATAAGGAATGCATTTAAGGTGAATAGTCATCACCTAAAGCCTTATTATAAAGGATGTTAAGTGGTGATACGTGAAGACCAAATCTATAACACTTTATGAATAAAGCATTTATTCGAGCCCACGATAGTAAATAAAAGCACTGCTTAGGAGGCAACTAAAGGGGAGCTTTCTCTTTTACTTTTTCATTCCTATTTTTATGAAATGTTTTCTTTCTTACGTTTAATTTTATATTATGTGCAATGTAATTTTTAAGTGTTAGTAAAGGGAACATTGTTCTTATGTTTATTTTTAAGTTCCTTTTTCTCAATTTATAATAATAAAAAATAAAATAAAACATTCTCTCTCTTTTTGGCTTCTATAACTGTACAATTATAATTAAAGAACAAATTATCCAGAGAAATTCATGGCAATTAGGATGCATTCTTACTCTTGTAGTTGATTAATGGATGTTTCCTTTAGAAGACTAATGACTAATGGGTAGACATAATCTAGTGAGATTTTGAGCCTCTTACACTAACACATCCACATCCATATCAATATCAATATCAATATCATTATCTTTCTTTCATGACATATAGCTACTGATTTTGCCTTGATTTTCTATTCCAAGATCACTATCATATGCATTAACATGAAAATGATATAGGCATTCTTTGTTTTACAAGCTACATTAGCTAAATAGCTTACCTAATGACATAAATTTTCCTATTGATTAAGCCCCTTTAAGGAGGGTGAGCCTTGGAGCAATTGGTAAAATTGTTCCTTTGTGATCAAAAGGTCATAAGTTCGAGTCACAAAAATAACCTCTTTGTAAAATGCAAACGAAAGGTTGTGTATAATTGATGTCCCCACTTCAAACCTCATAAAGCGGGAAGCCTTGTGCATTGGGGTTGTTATGTTGTGTAATGTTGATTAAGCACCTCTAAGCTTTCTTGACCATTTCTTTTTATATTAACCATATTATAAGCCTTTAACTTAATAAAAAAATTTCTTACTAAGCCTTAAAGCTAGTGGAGCATTGTTCATTACTGATGTTTATAGATACATAAGAGATTAAATGTGGGGATGATCATATATGCAGGTTGATTATAATTGATGGAATGTGATCTTTATTTCCAATCAATGAATTCCGTTGCTAATGTAGTTTCTTTGTATTTTCTCTTTTTTTTTAAAAATAGAATAAAATAAAATAAGTTATGAAGCTGGAAAATGATTTATTTGTAAGGAATTCATGTAAATCTTTCCTCCCAAAGTTGCAAGGAATGGGTGACATGGTTATTATGCAAATAAAGGGGAAGTTACTATAAAGGGTTAATCCTTATGGTTATAATGGATTGTGATCACCATTCTTATGAGTGATTTTATAACATCCCATTCCCATATTAAGGTTTAGAGCCCAGGAATACCATATATGAGAAATATTATTAAGAGATTAGAAAAATGCATTTCATACTTATGCATAATATTAGTACACACACACACGTGAATTTGATCATTGCACACATTACAATAATTTGTCCATGCACTCATTTGACATTTTCTGAGTATAAATAATTGATTTAATGTGATTAATATGTAAATTATGGATTATTTGTCTTGAAAATTGAGTTGCTATGTTTAATTAGTGATTTATAATTTTTGGTGAAATTTGACAATTTCTTGAAAATTAAGGGTATTTTTGGACTAAGAAAAATGTCAAGTGGCGAGACAATTGATGAATAGTGATAGAAATAAGTGTCAGATGGTAGTAGAAATTTTTATGAATGACATTGGGATTTAATGACAGATTTCATTGAAAATTAGGAGTCAACTGGAATAGAAATTGGAATCAAATAGACTAGTTATCAAAGGGGCACAAATGGAACCATGAGAAAGAGACATGTGGCAAGTGACATGTCCCCTTTAATAACTAGTCTGTCACTTGCCACACCACTTTTATCCCACGATTTTTTCAAATGAAAGACCAACTCTCATTTGTTTTTTCACTTGTTAAATGCCCTCTCTCTCTTCTTCTATTATTCTTCTTATTTTCTTCTTTCTTCTTCTCCATCATCTACGACACTCTCTTCTCTCACACAGAAAAAGTTTCTGTTGCAATCATGGCCCTTACAGAACGATCGTGGCCAATCCCAAAATCTTTCTGTAACGATGGTGGCAGGGACACCGCGATCGTGGCCAGACTTATGGAGGTAAAGAGTTGTCCTTTGATTGTTATATGAACAAATCAATACTAAGGTGCTTCCATATGATGTAAGTAGGTTTAAATGAGATCTTGAATGACCCTAGTTGATGACAAATAAGGTGATTAAAGCGAGTAAAGTGTATTATGTATTAAAAAATGATTGAAAGATGTTCATAATTGATTATGAGATTTGAATAAAGGAAATATACCTGGGATTGTCAATATGAGCATGCATTATACTTACACATACACATATGTGTATAACGAAATGTTTATGTGATTGTGCAATTAATAATGTGTGTGCACTATGTGTGTTGCATGAAATTGATATATAAGATTCAACATTGGCATCCAGACGTTTCTGGATTATGAAAGCAAACGCTAATCTAGAGCGTACAGTGAGTCGACCTAGATGGCCTCACTTACATTGTTTGTTTTGTTTTAAATTTTTTATTGAATTACTACTGAATGTGAATGTGATTGAGACAATTGTAGACATTAATAGTCCGAGGAGTTTGATAAATGTGAGAAGATAGGAAGTACTCATTGTATGTGCATTGGACTGAAATAAGTAATTCTCAACATTATTGTTGAATGCCAGACATCGATCCGATGAATATATATGAATGTGAATGTGGAAAATTGAGCACTAGTGATTGTTTGAAAATATGTGAATGTAGTGCATTTCATTACATGAATGCATGAAAGATAAAGGCCATTGTAACTAGAGTAGCCACCAAAAAAGAGCTTAAAGTTCAGAAATTGAAAAGGAGCTTAAAGCTTATAATGTGGTAAGAGCCTCTGGCTTACTATGTAAAATGAGCCATGTATCTCTAATAAATAAGGGACAGTTAAAAATGAGCCCAGTATCTACAATGGATACGAGACAGTTATAAGCACTCGGTTACAACAATAACAGTTGAAAGTGAGTCTCATGTACATTGCATATATAATTGGTATGTATGTTATTGAAATGCACTATTTGAATGATTTCTGAATGTGAAATATGAATTAAGTGAATATGAAGTGTATGTGATTCATTATGATGATTAGCGAAATGATGTGAATTACATGATTATATGAATTGATGTGTTATATAATTGAGTGAGCCATCGAGGATGGTCCACTCACTGAGTTCGCAAAACTCAACCCAATATTGCCAAATTTTTTTAAGGCTTAGGGAGATCTCCAGTTGGACAAAATTGGAATCTAACCATTGCTTTTGAGTAAGAGATAGAGCTTGGGATTAGTTTGTGTCTGCATATGTTTTCTGTAAAATTTGTATTAAATATTATATTCTGCAAGCTTCATTTATTGTATAAATGAATTATATTTGTAATAACAGTTATGTTCAAAGACATTTTGTATTTTGTAATGGGCCTAAAAGATTATTGAAATTCTGACAATGTGTTTAAAGTTCAATCAAGTGTCAGTTTATGATGACATTTGTAATTGGTGATGTTTATAAATAAAATGGGCTGAAATGATTATTAGTTTTCTGAAAAATACGTGTGATGTTTGAGAAAAAAATTGCAATGAATTTTGTTTGACTGCTCTAGCGCACTACTTTCACTGAGTGTGTGTCCAAATGTCCTCAGGATGTACAGATACGTGCTCGGTGGAAGTGGGGTGCTAAAATTTGGTATAAAAGCCCAGATTTAGTATCTTACATAGGCATTTATACATGTATTTTAGACATGTCTTAGAAGGCAGTGGCAGCTGATCCCTAGTCTGAGTCTCATTTGTATGAGTCACACGCATGAGCATTTTTTAACACACATGAGCATTCTTTAAAATTTGAACTGTTGGAAGTAATAACAAGATTGATGATCTTTCAGAATATGAGAAAATGGAATTTTGCAGATATCTAGAAATGAAAAATAGTACTATTGGATCGGAAAAAGAAAGCATGCTATATTTGGAGAAATGGTAGATTTCAAAACTTTTAAGAAATTATTTTTCCAACAGAAGCAACAAATCCAAATCATCATGCCAATCTATATATGGTATGGTATAAGGATAATAAAAAAACATAAACAAGATGAAGAGTATTACCGACTCCTTTGCTACAGCTTTAAATCCTCGTTGTGCTATCCTCTCCT
>JAOQMS010065206.1:0-24466 GCA_027563885.1 Erythroxylum longipes
TTAAATAGTAAGTGACGTGACACGCCATTCTCGCGGGGCACGGATTCGGGTATCACCATCGATATCGGGTTCGGATCCAGCGAGAGTTGGGTGTTACAAATGACACTTAAAGTTACATGTTTCAACAGAATTGAATTACCAATTACATATTTGGAGATTCCTCTTTCTACATATAAGTGAACTTTTAAAGATTACAAAAGTGTCATTGATAAGATACAGAAAAGGTTATTAGGCTGGAGTATGAAGGCTTTGTCTTTGGCTGGATGAGCATAACTCATTTCCTCTATATTTACCGCAGTGAGTCTAAATTGGGCAACTTATATGTTTCTTCCTAAAGATGTTATCAAGACAATTGATACTATTGATACATGCATATTTAGCTATATTTATACCCTATATTTGATGTATTTTTGCTTGATAGTTTATAATTTTACTGTATACTTGGTACCTAATTTGCTTCAAGTGTGTTTATAGGTTATAATTTCCTTCATGGACTAAAAAGAGAATAATTTGAATGAAAAAGTGACATAAAATGAAGATTTGAAGCAAATAAAGGATAAATGACCATGCATCAGCCCATATACTTCTCCCAGGCTATGCAAAATTGCAAATTCTAGGTATTTTAGGTTATACATAGTCTAGTACACATTCATGTATCAGACCATGTAATCACCCAAAACCCTAGAAATTACTATAAAACGACATGATTGGAGGCAAACGGGAGAGCAAACATTAGGAGGTAATTACAAGGATGATATCATTCAAAAGGGGTGATTTTCATACAAAGAAGTGAAAAACGTGAAGAAATCATCGAAAGATCCATCGGAATACAAGATAAGACCTCTACCTTGTAAGAACATTTAATAGGAGATATACAAAGATATTTAAAATTATGAGCCCATTGTTTTCAATTCATTTTTCTTTTTGTTTATGTTTGATTTCATGTTCTAGCATGTGTAACTAAATTCTTTTAATGCCTAGGTTAGATGGACCCTAGTTTTATGCAATAACATATTTTGAGTCTTTTATGAATGCAATTTTTTGGATTGAAATATTATGGTTTAATTACGTGATTAATATATGTTCTAGTAGACCTAGAATATTAGTGCATAATCTGATTTCATGACAAAGAGATTGAGAAATCCAATATGTGAATAGATCTACTATAATTGGAAGGAGTTGATTGCAACCCTAGAGATAGGATGACAAATCCTCTAGATTAAGGTGAAACCTGATAGTGGGATTCACAAATCAGTAAAGCAATTCTATAAACTTTAACCTGAATAATTTGATTTACATCCTTAGGATTACTTGTTATTAGACTCAATAGTGAGCTATTAGCATACGATAGGAATTTCTATGGTCCAATATATCAATAAGATAATTGTATAATAAAACATAAATCAATTAAGGCTGATTAGGAGGATTTGAAACCTAGATGCTAATTCTCGATATCATTAATTTTTTAAATGATTTCCTAATTCTCTTTTCAATCTTGCTACCTGTTTTATTATATTTGCTTAACTTTTAATTTCTTAAATTGAAAATCATTATCAAATTTGTAGACTAGATAATAGGATACTGATAACTACTAATATTCATCGTCATTGTGGACTCGACCTATACTTTCTGGTACTAGCTATAGTTACGTCGTAAACTTGCGGTTAATTCATAATTGACAAAATAGAAAAGTTCAACCATGTTTTTAGTGCCTTACCAAGAATTTTGATATTAGGAAAACCTTAGTTTTACTAATCTAGTCATTACTTTATTTTTTGTTTACTTTGCTTTATTTTTTGTTTTTATTTTACTTTATTTTACTTATTTAATTAGTTAGTTGTGTTTCTTTAGTTTAGAATTAGACTTCTAATCAATTGATAATCCGAAGTATATATAAGTGCCTACTAGAAGCATATCTTGAAATAAAAAGAACAACATTAAGGAATCTTCGTATAACTAATCTGAGAAAGTTTGAACTAAATCATTAGAAAGAAGGCCTGGAAGGTCATGTGGAAACAAAAGAATCTAACAAAATGGCAGATCAACCACGTATGATGTTTAACTATACTAGACCAAACCTAACTAGTGTGGAATCCAGCAAAGTGAGACTAACTGTTTAGGTGAACAATTTCGAGATCAAGCCAAACATCATCTATATGGTGCAACAGTCAATTCAGTTTGATGGAGCAAACGATGACACAATTAGAATATCTCTAACATTTTAAAGATTTGCAATACGTTTAAAATAAATGGAGCAAATGATGACATAATTAGATTATATCTATTTCCATTCTCCCCAAAAGGAAAGCCTAAACAGCGGCTAAATTCCATGCCACATTCGTCACTTACTACATGGGATCAACTGGTAGAAAAATTTTCTAAACTACTTTCCCCTTACAAAGAATAGGAAGCTAAGGAATGACATCTCGTTGTACTCCTAAACTAAAGATGAATCACTTTATAACACAAGGGAGAGATTTAATAAGATGCTTCGACGATGTCCAAATCACATGCTACCATTGTGGATGCAAATCCAAACTTTCTATATGGGCTAAGTCAAAGTATAAGGCAATCAATAGATGCAGCAGGTAGAGGGATGTTGAATAATAAAACACTTAAAGCAGCCTAAGAGCTAATTTAAGATATGTCCATAAGCAACTACTAGTGGTGCTAGGCTAGGACATGAACTGCTAGGCCAATGGGAGATTATAAAGTAGATGCGGTGACATAATTGACAAGCTAAGTGGAGGCACTAAAGATGGCTCCACAAGGAAGGGTGATGTAGTACGAAGCGTGCGAGCTAGATTAACAAGGACAAGAATGTGAATCAGTTCAGCCCAAGCATGTGGATTATTTAAGGAATGCTACTAAACCATAAAACAATTTGTACAGTAATATATATAACCCTGTATAGACTAACCACCTTAACTTTTCATGGGGTAACCAGGGACCAAAGAAAAATAATCCTCCACCAGGATATCAGCAGTGAGCATCACAACTAAACATGCAAAGTATGGACGAAATGATACTAGCATTTATTCAAGAATTAAGAGAGAAGCATCAAAGAAAATAAATGTCCATACATAACTTGGAGTTTTGACTCAACCAAATGACATCGATTTTAGCTAAAAGGCAAATAGGGAGTCTACTAAGCACCACAGAAGCCAATCCTAATAAGCATATAAAGGCAATCACGCTTATAAGTGGGAAGGAGTTACAAGCAGTTGCCAGACCCTGAAATGAAGAAGGCGATCGTGAAAAGAGTCAAGCAAAGACCAAAGATGTAATGAATCTTCCAAGACTAAAGGAATTCTAGCCCATTATACGATACCCAATGAACTTAAAGAAATATTACATGGACAAGCAATTTGGTAAATTCCTTAAATTATTTAAACAACTTCATATTAACTCACCTCTTGTTAAAGCTCTAGTACAGGTGCCCAAGTATGCAAAATTTTTAAATGAGCTACTATATAAAAAGAAAAAGTTAGAGGAATTAGTGCTCCTAAAAAACAAGTTACCAGAAAAGCTTGAAGATCTTAGGACTTTTACTATCCCTTGCATTATTTGTAATTTGTCAATAGAAAAAGCTTTAGCTGATTTAGGGCTAGCATTAACTTAATGCCTTATAAACTTCTCAATAAACTAGGATTAGGAGAACCTAAACCTCATAGGATGAGTATTTAATTAACTGATAGAACTGTTAAATATCCTAGAGGGATTATCAAGAATGTATTAGTAAATATTGACAATTTATCTTCCCAGTTAACTTCGTTATACTTAATATGGAAAAAGACATAGAAGTACCTTTAATTTTGGGACGACCCTTCCTAACTACAGCTTGATCCATCATTATTGTTAGTGATGGTAAATTAGTTCTTAGGGTGGGAGAAGAAAAGGTAACTTTTAAGATTTATGCTATGAGACGTGCTCTTGAGTGTGATGATTCCTATTACTTTATCGATGTTAATGATTCTATAACTTTAAACATTGTGGAAGAAATTCCATCAAATGACATTAAGAATTGTCTATGGCTCAAAATGAGGACAAACATGAAGATGATAAGTCTTTGATGAGAATGAAAGAAGTGGAAGAGATGAGTAGAAATACAGAGACAAGGTTGAAGTGCTCCATTGAAGAGCTACCAAAGTTAAAGTTGAATACACTCCCTGATCATCTAAAATATGCATTTCTTGAGAAGAACTCAAATTTACCAATAATTATTACATAAAATCTAGAGGTATCATAAAAGGAAAAGCTACAGATGTGCTTAAAGAACATAAAAAGTGTCATTGTATGGATAATATATGGCATTAGAGGTATCAACCCTTCCTTTCTATACATATAAAATTTTGATGGAGGAAGAGTTTAACCCTGTGGTACAACCTCAAAGGAGGCTGAATCTGAACATAAAAGACATGGTAGAGGTAATTAAACTCTTAGATGTTGGAGTGATTTATCCCATTTCTACTAGTCATTGGGTGACTCCTGTGTAAGTTATATCAAAGAAGGGAGGAACGATTGTCGTCTCTAATAACAAGAGTGAGTTGATTCTTATGAGAACCATCACCAAATGGAGACAGTGTATCGATTACAGAAATTTGAAAGAAGCAACGAAAAACGACCACATCCCTTTGACTTTCATAGATCAAATGCTAGAATGACTAGGGGATATGTGTAGTATTGCTTCTTGGATCAACTTTCAGGCTACCTTTAAATCACAATTGCTTTAGAAAATTAATAGAAAATAACATTCACATGTCCCTATGGTACATTTGCCTATAGAAGGACACCATTTAGGTTGTGTAATTTACCTTTTGAGCTAATGTGTGATACAAATGACTCTGTAGTAGGTGGAGTACTTGGACAGTGAAAGGACAAACACTTTCAACCAATCTACTATACTAGCAAGACTTTAATGGATGCTCAGGAGAACTAAATGACAACGCAAAAGGAATTGTTACCTGTGTTTTTTACATTTGATAAATTTAAATCCTATTTATTATTACTTAAATTTATTGTTTATAATAACCACTCTCCTCGTTTAATTAAATAGATTCTATGATTTTCAGAATTTGATTTAGAGATCAAAAATAAGAAAATGTCTGAAAATCTATAAGTAAACCATCTATCTCACCTAGAAATTTCAAATTTGGAATAACTGAATGAAGAAGGCATTGAAGATGCCTTTCTAGAAGAACACCTCTATAACATAGAGGAGATAAGTGAAGTTGAGACCTCTTAGTTTGCAAATATTCCAATTATCTTCTAGCTAAAATCTTGCCGGATGGTCTGTCTTATCAGTAAAATAAGAAAATTTTTACTGGTTTATGAGACTATTTTTAGGAAGATTCTTATCTATTTTGTATTTGTGTAAACCTAATAGTGAGCAGATGTGTACCTCACTTTGAGGGGTGGAAGATCCTACAATATTGTCGTGCTAGAACCACTGGAGGGCACCATAATACAAATAGGACAACTTAGAAAATTTTAGATTCAAGTTTTTATTGGTCGTCAATTTTTAAAGATACCTAAAGGTATGTAGCTTCATGTGATAGATGCCAAAGGTCAAGTTTTGTTTCTCTTCGGGATGTATTACCATAAATTTTTAATGTTTGGGGATTGATTTCATTGGTCTATTTCCAATTTGTTTGGTATTAAATATATCCTAGTAGATGTTGATTATGTCTCTAAATAGGTGGAGCGTAAGCTTTACCCGCAAATGGTTCATTGTAAAATACCTTAAAGGATTATTTTCCCATTTCGTCATATCGAGGGTGATTATCAGTGATAGGGTATGCACTTTTGTAATGCAAAGTTTGAAAAAGTACTTAGTAGTTATGAATTACTCATAAAATTTCCACCCCATATCACCCTCAAACTAATGGCCAAGTTAAGGTATCCAATAAGGATTTAAAACAAATTTTGGATAAGATTGTAGGGCGTCCGAGAAGTACTAATATATTAAATTAGATGATGCTCTATAGGATTTATGACGGTGTTCAAGACATGTATCAGCACTACACCTTATAGGCTAGTCTATGGAAAAGCATGTCATCTACCTGTTGAGTTAGAACATAATGTATATTGAGCTATTAAACTTATAAATTTTGATCTTCAAAGTGTAGGTGGAAAAAGGAACTTTCAACTGAGTGAACTGGATGAATTGCAGTTGATTGCATATGAAAATTCTAAGATCTAATAAGAAGGAGACAAAAGTTATCATGACCAAATGATTAAGCAATCACTTGAATTCAAGGAGGAGATCAAGTTCTCTTGTACAACTCTCGTATAAGACTATTTCTTCGTAAGCTTAAATTAAGATGGTCTAGACCATTCATTATGGAAAAAGTATTTCCATACGTTGTTATCGTGATTTGTCATCCACATAAGGGTACCTCTAAAGTTAATGGCCAGAGAGTGAAGTTATATCTTGGAGGTTAGCTTGATTATAATAACAAAAATATCAATTAAACCAAGCCAGCTTGAGTATAAAAGGTACTTTAAGTTAAATATGTTAACTAAATGCTACTTAAGAGGCAAACTAAGAATTAGAGTTGACCATGATTTTTTGATATGTGTAAGTTTTAAATAATTAACCTTGATAATCTGCAAGCGCACAGGTCGTTCGTGTAGTACCTAAGGTGTCGATCCTACGTGGAGGGATAATCTAATCCTCAAATATAAGGACAAAATAATCACAAAAAATCAAATGTAACAAAACCAAACAAGAATGCAATTCAATTAAGCAAATCAATTCAAAAATCAATTATGAAATTATTAACAATTTAGCAATTGCAACGCACTCAAAAATTAACCTAATAAAACTACCAATTGAGAGAAAAGGGAGTTTTACCTATCTTTAATGCTAACCTAATCAATTATGAATTATTGGATTATTGGTTCTGGACTGTCCTAAGGTTAATTACTCTCTCTCAAGTTATAACCATTAACCCTAATTTGTAAACCCTAATTAGATTATAGAAATTGCAATCTCTCGATTAACAATCTATCTAAAACCCTAATTAGATCTAAAGTTGTCCAATAATGTAACACCCACATACCCTCTAGGAGGATATGCAAATGCCACACATAACAGAACCCAAAACATATCATATCAACAATTCCAAGCATTCTTAGAAACTCAAACATCATACATTACATTACATTTTATTATGTTTTAAACATACTATACATAATGTAATGACATATCACAAAACATATTACATGCCTTGAAATCCAAATTTCCTCCCATTTATAAATATTACAAACCATATATGCAAAATACAAACTGTCTCATCATACCGAGTACAAGTTAGTAACAACAACAAACTGAACATTATTCACAACAAAACACAATTTTCATTGGCCGCTATGGTTGTCTGTGTCCTAGTCTTTATACCCTCCTATCTGTACCTACACGGGGTAAATCCACCGTTCTAAGCATATAGCTTAGTAGGGAATAACTAAACAGGATATATAAAGGCAACTGTCTCTAACAATCATATGATATTCACATATACAAATCAGATTTTCAAGCAATATACATCTCAGATCAGAATAAATCATATCATTATAGAATATATCTGCTTCAGGGTAAAACTCACAAGTATCATAATAAAATAACATAATATCAAAAATAGAATTTTAAAGTATCAAAATATAACTTCTCTGTATCAAAATAGAACTTGTTTATATTAGAACAGATCTTAGTTATTTCAGAATAGAGCCTGATTATATCGGAGCTGAGCAAATAATAAAATATAAAACAAGTTAGCCTAATAATCCCTTTTATAGAAGTGGCTAATGGGACCAAAATAGAAGATACTATAATTGCATCTAAAATAGAAGATACTTAATTCTCTTAAACAGAAGACACAAAAGTTTTTGGAATCAGAAGACACCGAAGTGTCTGATCATAGAAGACACCTTAGTGTCTAATTACAAAAGCAGCTGATAACCCTTCTAAGCATGCCTATTTACCCATTACTAGGACTTAGCAGTTTTAAAACAAACCATTTAAGATTTCAGAATTTTATGCAAAAGATGAAGTACAACATATGTCTTTATTCTATTTAGCTTCAAATGAACTTATTCATTGACATTCGATCAAACATAATATACCTTATAAATACAAATACGTGCAATTATGCATCAATAGAAGTGTTGAGACATCACACATTATTTATATGCACACAATTAGAAAGCACTTCCAATACAACCCCAACTATCAAACTCCTCAAACAACTGATGGTTCGGAATTATCACAATATTATCGTAGAAATACCTACTTCACAAACATCCATATCCAATTCATAATACATAAGCCTTTGAAACTCATTCATTCATGATCACACTAAGCAATTCAACGTTCTATTCATCATTATTAAACCATACATCCTTTACATTACCATCTCAATTAATAATGCATAATTAAACTAACTATTACTCAATTACATCGAATACCAATTTATGTTTAAACACACCTTAAACAAGTCCATTTAAGTTCAATTGTGCCAAATAAATTAACTAAACCTTATATAGTTCATCAATTACACAAAACCCCATTTTTTCACCTTCCTAATCATTTCCCACAATTGTGGGATAAGTGACCCGAAACGTTTAAACAGCTGTTTTCACAGGACAAGTTTTTGGATCAGTTTTGTATGGCTATTCTGACCTAGAAACTGACATTTTTAGACAACATGTTCTTCTAAACAAATGTTCCTCTATGTGTTAAGTTTCAAATGAAATAAATTTAATTCAATTTGGTTCATTATTCCAACAGTTATACCCAAATATTACAAACTATTCTCAACCGTGGACAACAACTAGAACTCAACCTCAAGCCAAATTTCAAAACCCTTAGTGACAGAAATCAAATTCAATTCCTTCATGAAAGTTGTAGATAAATGTATCAAGTTTAATATGAATTTAAAATCATCCCTTTTGATATCTACAGGTCAAGATATGGCTAAAATATCTATGCCTGTTCAGTGGAATCACTCCTTCTAATGAGTATCCAGCATGTATCAAGTTTCTAACCACAATTCTTCATTAATTCAGTACACATCCAATTTAAACATGAAACAATATATGTTCCATCATGATACCAAGTTTAGTTCTCCCTTACCTCTTTAAACTTTAAAGAACAACTCCAAATCACTTTAAAGATCTAACTAAACCAACACATCTTAGAAATCAGCTCTTATCTAAGATTAAGGTGCAACTTTCATCACCAACAAGATAATAACACATAAAATTACAAGACCATCTTTATGATAAAATATCTTACAAAGCTTCCAAGTGTTGATGATTCAAACTTCAGCAAAATTCTAGAAGTTAAGGGGAAGATAGAGTGGCTTCAATGGATAAAATGCAAGAGTGGAGAGAGCGCTACAGAATCACCAAATGGCATAGGTGATTCAGCACTTATTAGTGCTAGGTGTCATTACCACCACATAACACTTAACACCACAGCATAAAGTCCATTTTCCCTCCTTTCAAGCTGCCATTTGTAACACTCCAATCGAGGCACTTGTCCTCTTATTATGATGTCATTAGTCACACAATGAGTGATGCGAAATGTCACTAATTCATGTACCAACTTAACTTGCCACTTGACAATTTTCCTAGTCCAAATTGTAATTTTAAATACCTCAATTCTCTAATGGCTTCAATTAATTCCAATTCATTAACTATGGTTCGTCAATACCAAAATTCAAGTCACATGCCTTTCACTTTCAAATCATAGCAGAATTTTAACTCATATCATACATGTACTTTCATAAATATATAACATTTCATCTAGGATATATTTTAAGGCATTATAATTTTCTCCCCATTAAAAGAATTTCGTCCTCAAAATTCACACCTAATTAAAATAATTGAGGGTACTGAGCTCTCATAGTCTCTTCTAGCTCCAATGTTGCTTCTTCAAGTCCATGGTGTTGCAAGAGTACTTTCACTAAAGGTATTTGCATATTCCTGAGTTCTCTGAATTCTCTGACTAATATAGACATTAGCCCTTCTTCATTAGACAAATTTGATCTTTTATGCGCGTGACCCTTAGGTTCCTGGTTATTTTAGGCACTTAAATTAACTCTTAATTCAATCAAATCATGAAGGGTTTCATGATGCCAATTTTCCAGAATATAAGTGAATTTACACACAAACTCTTTGGTAGTTAATTCTCCGACTTATGATCCTTTCCATAGACAATTACTGTGCAATTCATCCTTTCACCATACTATACCCCACTTGGTTCAGACTATAGGCTATGTGTCAACTCCCACTAGGCTAACTATGTCACATATAGTCTAAGTGATGTTAGTTCTTGTCCTAGGATCTCATTACTATATGTGTCATTGAAGACTCTCTTCATGGTACATAACTACTCTAGCCAGAGAATCCTGGGTAATGAACCTGACAAGAGGCCGTGGGTATCCTCTCTTTCTATCAGGAGTGGTGAATCCTTTATTGGCTACCCAATTACCTTCGAATACCAATAGCTAAACCCAATTACCACCCTAAGAGCGACCTTGTCTTGAGGTAACAAGGAATGATGTCAAAGCATTAAACTAGTATCCAAGATATCCTTGAGTACCTCAAGTCTAAGGATATTAGCAACATTGCTATGATGAGATTAATCATTGACATTTGATAGACCATCCATATGATAATCTCATAGCAAGTCATCCGATGTACTTATTACCCTTAGTAAGCATTCATATGTTAACTCTAAACATCTCATGTTTACAATTTTTAAGATCCACTACTTGATCCACAGTTTGTGTCTCAATCATCGAATCTACGGTCGTCTCTTATTTGGAACTCTTCTAATTGACTGCTCCACCATTTCATGTGAAAACATAACCTAATTGGACTTTGGAGTCATCCTGGTTAGATTGAAAACTGGCATCTATATGCCCACTCACTACGATATCTCCATTTCCATATATCAAGAATACGTCCTTAGTCCTTCTCAAGTACTTTAGGATATTCTTGACAGCCACCCAATGACCAGAATCCGATTGATATCTACTCATAACACTTAGAGCATACGATATATCGAGTCTTGTACATAACATAGCATACGTGATTGATCCTATTGCCAAAGCATATGGGATCATACTCATACGAGTCCTCTTATCTTGTGTCTTAGGAAACATAGATTTCGAGAGTTTTATCCTATAAGTCATAGGAAGAAACCCTCTCTTAGACTGCTTTATGCTAAACCTATTTAGCACTCTATCTATATATGTTGATTGTGAAAGACCTGGCAACTTCCTTGATCTATCTTTATAGATCTTTATTCCTAATATATAAGTTGCTTCTCCAAGGTCTTTCATGGAAAAATTCTGGGACAACCAAATTTTAACTAATTGCAAACGTGAGACATCATTTCCCATTAGTAATATGTCATCTATATATAACACAAGGAATATGATAGCACTCCCACTAACCTTCTTGTATACACAAGGTTTATCAGGATTTTGTAAGAAACCAAACTATTTAATTGCCTCATCAAATCGGATGTTCCAACTCCTACATGCTTGCTTCAATCCATAAATGGATTTGTGAAGCTTGCATATCTTTCTTCCATCTCTGGATACGAAGCCCTCAGGTTGTATCATATATACATCTAGGTTTCCATTTAGGAAAGTCATATTCACATCCATCTGCCATATTTCATAATCATAATGAGCAGCAATGGCTAGGAGTATTCTAATGGATTTAAGCATAGCTACAAGGCTAAATGTCTCGTTATAATCAACTCCTTGTCTTTGATGATAACCTTTAACGACTAGCCTCACTTTCTAGGTAATCACATTACCTTCCATGTCGGTTTTCTTCTTGAAAATCCACTTGCACCCTATAGGTTTTTAACCCTTTGGGTAGGTTAACCAAAGTCTGTACTTGGTCTTCATACATGGAATCCATTTCAGACTTTAAGGCTTGAATCCATTTTTCAAATTCTGAACTCTTTAGAGCCTCTTCATAGGTTGTATACTCATCATCCTTTATGAGCAATACGTTATTTTGTTCACTTACAAGAAATCCATATCTCTCTGGAACATTGCGTATCCTACTTGACCTACGAATATTTTGTGTGTCAGAAGGTTCAACTATTTTCTAATCTCTGTGAACAACAATTTCGAGTTCAGGCAATTTGATTTGCGTTTGTTTGAGCATCATAAACTTCATCAAGTTCAACTTTGCTCCTATTGTCTTCTCTTAGAAGAAACTCTTTCTCTAAAAAGACAGCATGCTTTGAGCATGCTTTGAGATAGACACCTTTTGCTCTAAAGCATTATAGAACTAATATCCAATTATTTCTTTAGGATATCCTATAAATAGACATTTATCATATTTCACTTCAAGCTTGTCTGATTGAACCTGCTTCACATAAGTCGGACAACCCTAAACATTCATATGAGAAAGATAGAGCCCTTTGTTAGTCCATATCTCATATGGAATAACTTTAACTTCCTTTGAAGGGACTATGTTTGTCATATAAATAGCAGTCTTGAGTGCACAACCCCAAAAGGATTTTGGTAGATCTACTAAGCCCTTGATCGACCTTACCATATCTAACAAGGTTCGGTTTCTCCTTTCAGCCACACCATTATGTTGTGGTGTAAGGTGGAGTCCACTGGGATACTATCCTATTATCTCCAAGATAAGCTAGAAATTCCTTGTTTAAGCATTCACCACCTCGATCTGATTTACGTGTCATAATAATTCTACTGAGTTGTTTCTCTACTTCATGTCTAAATTGTTTGAACATTTCAAATTCTTCAGACTTGTATCTCATTAGATACACATACCCATGTCATGAATAATCATCGATAAAAGTAATGAAGTACACAAAACCACCTCTGGCATGAATGGACATCGGACCACATACATCAGAATGTATTAAGTTTAATAACCCATTCATTCATCCACCTTTTCCTTTAAAAGGTAATTTAGTTATCTTGCTTAATAAGCAAGATTCACATGTGTCATATGATTCATAATCAAATGACCCTAGGCTACCTTTCTTGTGTAGCTTAATCATGTGTTTCTCACTTATATGGCTAAGTCAACAATGCCATAAATAAGATGATTTTAAGTTATCTCGTTTTTGTCTTTTATTGTCATTGATATTTAAAATTTGATTGCATATATCTAATATGTAAATTCCATTGCAAAATGTAGTAGTACTATACAACAACTCATTCAACTTAATTAAACAACCATTGCTTGAAAAAGTTAAATGAAATCTCGCTTTATTAAGACATGAAACAGATATAATGTTTTTAGTCACAATAGGTACATAATAGCATTTTTCCAAAACTACTCTAGCCCACTAGGAAGATACAAAACATATGTCCCTACGGCTAATGCAGCAACTCTTGCTCCATTTCCCACACGTAGGTCTATCTCTCCCTTCTTGAGTGGTCTACTATCCCTGAGACCATGCATATCAACACATATGTGCGAGCCACATTTGTTATCTAATACCCAATGTTATGATCAGAAATAGTATTAACCTCAATAACAAATATCATACCGAAAGTAGACGGTGGGGCCTCTAATGTCTTCTTCTGCTTTAGCAACTCCAGACAAGCTTTGCAATTCCTCTTCCAATGGCCTTCTTTGTTGTAATAGAAGCATATATCCTTTAAAGTTGTCTCCTTTGCCTTCTTTGTGGCTACACCTCCCACTGGCTTCTTGGACTTCTTTTGGTTCTTCTTGCAAGAACCAAAAGAAGAGTCCACCAGCATTACAGTCATACTATCTTTCTTGACAGTTTGCTCAGCTATTTTGAGCAGATTAATCAGCTCAGGTATTGCTGTGGATATTTGGTTCATCTGATAGTTAAGCACAAACTATGAATAACTATCAGTCAAACCAGTCAGAATTAAGTCTATACTTAATTCATGATTTATTATGAAGCCCAAACTGCCTAAACTTTCAATGTATCCATTCATCTTCAGCGCATACTGCAGTGGAGATGATCCCTTAACCATCTTAGAATGAAAAAGCAACCATGAGGTCTCGAACCTTTCAAACTGAGCTTACTCATTAAACAATTCCCTCAGATGGTAAACTATGGCATGAGCATACTTAGCCTCATGCTGCTTTGGCAGTTCTAGTGACATATAGGCTAACATTATACAGCTAGCCAACTCATTATCATCTAGTAGCTTCTTGTAAGCATTCTGATCCTCATTAGATGCATCGGCAGTAGGGGATCGGGAAGTGGGTCATCTAGGACATATCCTAGTTTCTCAGATTTAAGAACAATTCTCAAATTCCATAGCCAATCTAAGAAGTTTGGTCTCATGAGTTTGTTGGAATCTAACAGGGTGCGTAGGTTCACACCAGATGAAGACATCATGGCTTTTCAATAACCTAGAAGAACGAGAGGAAGTGTTAGAATGTACATTAATGCACATCGATAAGGACTTTAATCATAGGTATTATAGGTCCCATTATTCTTATTCAAATCCATAGCCCTCACTACGAATTTAAGAAAACTTATAGTTTTCTTATTAGGTAGATATCCGATATCACCAAGAATGACCTTGGGTTTGCCCAACAAGCCACCTGAGGTCAATCAGTACGTATCATTTATACCAATTGCATTCAATTATGCAACTATTGACTTATGCCATAAATTGTTAATTTAGCACATTCATTGGGTTATCACCTTTCGATTTGTATACATCCCATGTATATAACCCATCTTCACCTCTATCTATGTTGACCTTGGGTTTGCCCAACAAATCAACGCTTCCAGTTATGACCAACCCATTAATCCAAAAATCTAATTTCCATGGTTTGAACATATTCGTGTAAAGTAGGCTTGGGTTTGCCCAATAACCCAACTCTAAAAGAACTCTGCTTCTTGCCATATCAATGGAAGGCGTAAGTCCTAATATTTTGGTTGAGGGATTTGTTCTTTGGTCTCATCAATACTTAGATGATCTTGAATATGTATATCACATATATGCATTCAGATTATGGACAACTCAATGGAATTGAACCTATGTCCATAACTACCCTTAAAATGCATCTAATGCATGTATCATACAAAGGAGGTTAAATTTAAGTTATGACTTGACTATGCATCTAAAGTTTGTGATTCAATTCAACTTTTGAACCTAATCGGCTACTAATGTTAGTCTTGGCTAATTCGAATTATGAATGTGATTTGATTAGGAATCCTAAAATTAATTATTTTGATGCCCAAATTAAACACTTTAATCCTTGTATATGCCCTTTTCTTGTCACATTAGAAATGCTATGCTTTACTCACATTAATTCTAAATTAATCCTTATGGTTTCCAAAATTCCCGTACATCAATTAGACATCTATAATATCCCTAGTTCATCCTAAATTTATCTAAATAATTTTGACACAAGCCAAAATTATCTTGACTGCTAAAATTGTCAAGATAAATAAGTTAACCTACTAGACATTAAAGGGACCAATTCGATGTTCAGAAAATTTCCAAAACCCTAATTTCAAGCACATGCATTAAACATGCTATTACCATCAAGAATAGATTTCTTATCACATAAGAACTTTATTAAGGTCTTATAACCAAAATACATATACTATAAGTCATTAAGTCAACTCCACCAACTTTCAAAAAGTTGACCAATGTCAACTTTGACTTGATTTAATAATTGAATCAAATTCAATTAATTCTGGAAAAATTCTAGAGTCTTATACACATCCTAAATGTGTCTAATAAAAAATTCCAGAGCCTAATTCTTAGTAATTATTTATTAATAAATAGGAATTAGCTAGCACATCACATATGTATGACACTTGTCATATTACTTCTAACACTAGTCAAATATTACATCATGCATACATAAGATAACCACTTTAACAACAAGTGCCATACATTTAACACATGTGGAAACATCTCATCTTGCATGTGTATGCATAAAATTTATAAAAATAATTTTTATAAAATTAATATGGAATTTACAAGCATGCATGTTCATCACATTTCCAGAATTTCCTAGAACTTCATACATGCATTAGTTTGAAACTAAATTTGTAATAAAATAGAAAATGACATTCAATTGCTTTTTTTTTATAGAAACATAACATAACACCTTATAAACATTTTTGTGAAAGAAAATCAGAAAAAAAATTCTAGAATTATTATGAAATTTTCAAAATCAGCACATGCATTTAGTTCTCCAGAAATTCTCAGAAACCAACATATGAACAGCCTGGATATTAGTTCAAAATAAAATAGAAAACGACATTCAATTGCAATTTCCTTTGACAAAAACATAATATAACATATTATAAACATTTTTGAGAAAGAAAATCAGAAAAAAAAGTTTCCTAAAATTTACACGAATTATTCCAAATCAACATGTATGTCAGTCATAACCCAGCATACACTTTGCACATGTTCAATACATCATCTAATACATGCATAAACCTGGCTCTAATACCACTGTTGGGTTTTCTATGGATGCATGCATCACATATATGAGAATGTGGTAGAAGTGATTCTGACACCATGATAACCCGAGAACCACAGAGTCATACATGCATGCATGGATATGTAAAGAACATTAAATATAAAACATTTTTACCTTTTGTTTCTCCTCCTTTTTTATTTCTTCTCCTTGTTTAGGTTGTTGCAAACACCAATTCCTTGATCACCCAAGAACACACAAAGATTAACAAGAAACAATGTAAAAGGGTGATTTGAGCACCAAACTAGATGAGTTCTAGTAGATGCTCAAAATGATAGAAGATAGATTAAAACGCTTGTTGCATACACTTTAATTCATGCGAAAATTGCATAAATTGCAAGAACATGACTCTTAATACCTCTTTCTCACTCTAGAACTCTTCTAAAGCCCTTATCCTCTCATTTGAGTGTGTAAGAAGTCTTAAGACCATGTGTACATAAGTGAAGAACTGACTATGTACTCATTCGTACCCTCTATTACGATCGTGGCTAATGAGCCGCGTAGCCACGATTGTGGCGAAGGTGAGCCTATTTTTTAAGTAGGCCATGGTTGTGGCAGAGGGCACGAGTAGCCTACTTAAAATTAGCCATACACACTATATTTTTCATCCGATCTTTTATGTGTGTGACCTTTAGGTTCCCGGTTATTTTAGGAACTTAAATTAACTCTTAATTCAAGCAAATCATGAAGGGTTTCATGATGCCAATTTATCAGAATATAAGTGGATTAATATAAATCTTTGTATAGACAACTACTATGTAATTCATCCTTTCACCATACTATACCACACTTGGTTCGGAGTATGGGCTATGTGTCAACTTCTACTAGACTGAATACGTCACATTTGGTTCAAGTGATGTTAGTTCTTGTCCTAGGCTCTCATTACTCTATGTATCATTGAAGACTCTCTTCATAACACATAACTGCTCTGGCAAGAAGCTCTTAAGTAATGCAACAAGAGGCCGTTGATATCCTCTCCTTCTATCAGGAGTGGTGAATCTTTTATTGTCTATCTAATTACTTTTGAATACCAATAGCTGTACTCAATCACCACCCTAACAGTGACCTCGTCTTGAGTTAACAAGGAATGATGTCAAAACATAAGATTAGTATCCAAGATATCCTTAAGTACCTTAAGTCTAAGGATATTTACACTATTGCTATGAAGAGATTAATCATTGACATTTGATAGATCATCCATATGATAATCTCATAGCCAGTCATCTGATGTACTTTTTACCCTTAGTAAGCATCCACATGTTAACCCTTAACATCTCATGCTTACAGTTTATGAGATGCACTGCTTGTTTAAATCAATGAGTATAACATGTGCTAGCTTGTCTGGATTAATAATATCCTTTCTTATTAATCCTATGACTAGGGATTATTTAGATACTAACATAATTGCACATGATAGGAATCTTATTATCATAATATCATCATCATTTCCTTCATGCTATGTTTTGTATCATGGACTTCATTAATTAAATTTAAGATCAATATCAATTCATATATAAACAAATATCAAGTTAATGAGAAATGCCTTTCGCTTTATTAATCAAAACAAAGTCGATACAAAAGTGCTAAAGGTGATTGCCTTTAGAGCACTACTCTAACATTGAAAACATCTCAACATTCACAATCCCTATCATCAAATTGCTATTTACAATTCTTAAAATAATAAAAATGAGAAATAATAGGAAATACGATCTTAGATGGAGGTAGGAGGTAGCAACATTGGAAACTCCTTATTTGGAAAGTACGTCAAGATCAGCTTCTTCTCACTCCTCTCTTCCTTCTTTTCTTTCTTAATCTCTCAACAATTCTCTCTAGGGTTTCTCTCAAAAAGTGGCTGATGCAAAAGCTCCTTCTTTCTATTCTTGTTGTTATATTTGTGTTCTTTTGTGTTTAGGGTTGAACTAGGGTGTTTCCAGGGTGTGAAAAGTTCAAAAAATCCTTGGAAATGCGAAGTTTGGAAGTAGCTATGCATCTGCCCGACGTAGGCCATAACCATGGCCCTTCCACAATCGTGAAAGAAAGGTCTGACATAGGCTAGCCTATATCAGGCCTTTCTGTTAAGATCATGGCCTATGGGCCATGCAATTAGCCCCAATTTGCTCCAAAACTTCTCTATTCTTTGATCTTTACCATGAAACACTAACAAACACATCAAGGTACCTTAAAAACATCATATTTAAGCTCAAAGGATCGCTGTAACCTATAAAAATCCTTAAAACACAAATAAATCACAAAATAAAATAATTCTACCCTAAACACATACTAAACAATCGAATAAATGACTAAACACATATCAAACTATACCTTAAAATACGATGCATTTCATACCTATCAATATCCTCACACTTAAACGTTTTCTTGTCCTCAAGCAAACAAAACAACAAACAATACAAAGCACAAAGTACAAAGCACAAAGCACAAAACACAAAACACAAAACACAAAACACAAAACACAAAACACAAAATATAAAACACAAAACACATAATGAAACAAATGAGGCAATGACTTCAACTTTACGAAGTAATTTAAATTCTAAACACAGTCATTCATGTTGTTCTAAATTATTAACATGTGAAATCCATGTATAAGCACTTTGTACTCAATATACAAACTAATCAAATTTTTAATGTTGAGTCTATTCACCCCTATCACTTGCACACACACATTGATAATCATTTAGTCAAAACAAAAGTGTAGCTATTCCTTAATAGGTTTTCATGAAAAAACAAGCTACTAACAAGTTTGGTAGGTTTTTATTTGAAAACATTCTTCTTGTTGATTTTTCTTTAAGAGCATGAACCTAGTCTTTTACGCAGAGGCAAACATTTATGATGAATGTCGATCCAGTTACTCAACTAAGTCATGTTATTATTAAGCTGCTCGGTTGGAATGTCATTATAGCCTTTTTACACAAAGGCACACATTTGTCATGCTTGTCAATCTGGTTACTCAGCTACATCACATTCTCAACTGGGTACTAGCTCTATTCATTACTTGAAGGCTAGTGGAATAGTTATTTTAGTTAAAATTATGCAACCTTTTTTTAACACAAAATTTTTCCTACCTTATTGCTTTAGCTAATTATTCTCATGAAAATTTACTAATAATGCCACTTATTTGATTGGCCTAAAATTATAAATGAGTATGGCAAATTCCTAGGGTGAATCGACTAACATCATATCCTAATTAACCAACATATTTAGCCCTAAGTAACTTAGGTCACTAATTTCACAAGCTAATAAATCTTCGCAACCTAAAAGACTTTGTTTAAGGATAATTCTATCCTATTAAGTCCTAGCCATTAATGCATTCACACAATTCACATCATGCAACTTAAACAAACTATCATACAATATGTAAAATTCAGAATCAAGGTAAAAACACACAACCCTCCCTATACTTGAACAACACATTGTCGTTAATGTAAGAAGGATGCATACAAGCACAAAAGGGGGAATGAAACAATATGTGGAAGACAAAAGAACAAAATACTAACAAAAATGAAAAGAAAAGGGTTAGAACACGAAACCATCATGGTGACTGAGGTGTTGATATGTCAGGGGTGGAGACCAAATATGCTTGATGTTGAGCTAGCTTCCCTATCTTATAATTGATTCAGAGTGAGTAAGAGAATTAGTAATGCATTCCAAATCGTTGTTATTTATTTATGGAAATGAAACAATGTTAACTGCATAACAATTTAAATCTACCCTAAACATGCTAATTTATAGTCATTATCTTGACATTGCATCTTTAGAAACTCAGCCAGGATCAATTATGAGCAGCTTGCTTCCACCCTTTTCATTCAACATCAGTTTTGTAGCCTATAAGTAAGCTGCAAATTGCAAAATGATCAGAAAGAAAATATTGATAAAATTATAAAAACCACAATAATGTCCTTTTCACTAACCAACTGTGAATAAAATAAGGAATAACAAAACTCCTTAAATCTTCCATCAAATCCAACATTCTTCAAACTCAATGTATGTTGTCATCTTTTCTTCGTCCATTTGTCCTTTAAATGATTCAAACACATCAATTATCCTGAATGAGCTACTATCATTCGGATTCTTTAATACATCATTCATGTTAAATGTCACTTGGTCATCATTAATCTGAAGGATAAGGTTCTTTTCATGGCCATCTGCCCAAGATTTTTTCATGTTCAAGCATGGTATACTAAGATCAGGTAGATAATATGAGGGGTTTTTATTCTTTTCTTCATCCTCTTTCTTGATTTCTTGATACTAGTTCTTCCCCATTTCTAAGTGTGATAGCCTCATATTTCTCTCGTTAATATATTTCCATATTGCTCAGAGAGTCTCCCACACTTCTCTTACAAAATTCATGAGAAAGATGTCTTACTTGAATCTCCAAGTTGTGAATAGAAGCGACATGGTTTTCCATTACTTGATCAGATTGCTCTTCCATTCTCTTCTGGTTCTCTTCCATGTTTGTTAGCTTATCCATGATTTTGTCCAATTTGGAATCCCATGAACGGGACTACTGAAATTCATATAGGTCATGATGTCCCATGTGAGACTTGCATTGCTAGATCGATATAAATCTGGGTGGTTCTGCCACCCCGAAGTGTACATATTCCAATAAGGATCATTACTTCCCTAACCATAATGTGCCTCATTGTGGTTCAAAAAAGTTCCTTGATCCCTATAATATCTATCCTCCCTCATTGTTTTTTCCATTTCTTCTTAGCATCTAGCTCTTTAGATGTCTCATTATCACTCTAAGATGTCTTGCTGTGTCTTTACTTTATGCCCCAATTTTTTTTTATAAACACAAAAGAAAGTGAAAAGGCCTTAAACTAAAGAACTAAACTAATCGCCTCCCTAGCAACGGCACCAAAAACTTGATCGTGGTTTTTCGACGTGTCTAAGTTTTAAATAATTAACCTTGAAAATCCGCAAGCGCATAGATCATTCACGTAGTACATAAGGTGTTAATCTGACGAGGAGGGATAATTTAATCCTAAAATCTAAGGCCAAAACAATCACAAAAAATCAAATGTAACAAAACCAAAACAAGAATGCAATTCAATCAAGCAAATCAATTCAAGAATCAATTACGGAATTATTGACAATTTAGCTATTGCAACGCACTCAAGAATTAAACTAAGAAAACTTACAATTGAGAGAAAGAGGAATTTTACCTATCTTTAATGCTAACCTAATCAATTATGAATTACTAGATTATTGGTTCTACACATTCCTAGGGTTGATTACTCTCTCTCGAGTTATAACTATTAATCCTAATTTATAAACCCTAATCAGATTATGGGAATTGTAATCTCTCAATTAACAATCTATCCAAAAGTTAGATCTGAAGCTGTCCAATAAACTATCGAAAACTTATGCGAGATCTCTCTTTACACAATTACAAATTTGATTAATTTCTCATTCTTATAAAATCATCTAACTCTTGTTAGCTCAATTTAATAATTTTTCATTTGGTTTACCCTCTCAGTTTATTATCAAATTATGCAATCATAGAAACCAATCACAATAAATCCAATAAACATAAAAACAATCAGATTTCTTTAAATCAAAGATAAAAAAAAGCTGAAGGTGAGTTTAGAACATCTCAACATTCACAAATCCTATCAACAAACTGCTATTTTCAATTCTATACAATAATTAATAAAAATAGAAAATAATAGGAAAGACGATCTTAGATGGAGACGAGAGGTAGCAACATCAGAAACTCCTTATCCGGAAAGTCATCAAGTCGACTTCATCTCCATTCTCTCTTCCTTCTTCTCTTTCTCAATCTCTCATCAATTCTCTCTAAGGTTTCTCTCTAAAAGTAGCTAATGCAAAAGTTCCTTTTTTCTGTTCTTATTGTTCTATTTATGTTCTTTTATGTTTAAGATTGAACTAGGGTTTTTTTAGGGGTCTGAAAGGTCCAAAACATCCTTCGAAAAGTGAAGTTTGGAAGTGGCTATGCATCTACCCGACGCAAGCCACGATCGTGACATGCAGGCCACAATCGTGGCCTATGTTAGGCCTTTCTATCACAATCGCGGCCTATATGCCATGCAATTGGCCCCAATTTGCTCCAAAACTCCTCTATTTTTTTATATTTACCGTGAAAAAGTAACAAACACATCAAGATACCTCAAAAACATCATACTTAAGCTCAAAGGATTGTTCTAACCCATAAAACCCTTAAACACATAAATAAATCACAAATTAACACAATTCTACCTTAAACACATACTAAACAATCGAATAAATGACTAAACACATATCAAACTATACCCTAAAATACGATACATTTTACACCTATCAAGAATCTATTTTCATTATGTCATGTTCATATATTATTTCTTAATTTCAATTGTGTTATTTTTATTTCTTTTCTTTTTTATTCCTTTTTCTTATATTTTACAAGGCTTTAGTCAATAATTAGATGGATCAGAAATCAGAAAAATTGCCACCTTCAAGAAAGTACGACTGCACCTTCTTACTTATTATACATACTTACATTGTGTACATTAAGGACAATGTACAACTTAAGTGTGGAGAAGGGTTTAATAAATTTTTATTAAATTTTTTTAAACTTATTATAATCTTTATTATAATATTTTATAAACTAATATCTTGACTTAACTGAAATCTATCCATCAATACTTTATTTCATTATTGAATATAGAGTTGAGTTGGTATGTAAAAGAATGATTTAGAATGAAAATTTTTGAAGTCATAATTTTTAGCATTCATTGAAATATTCAAATTGAATTGAAATTGCATACTATTTACACACATATATACCTATAGGTTTCTTGAGCTTTTAACCCTAAAGGCCACGATTTTAAAAATTTTAAGTTCTTTTTAGTCTTTCATGTGTGTTATCATAGATAGTAGAATGATTGTAAAACTTGCTTTTATTTACATATTGAGATCATATTTGTTAAATTAGAAACATTGGCATCATGAAGGAACTTAGATTCAATAGCTAATTTAAGCCTATTTCTTTGGTAATTTTGACAACCATAAAATTATCTTTTATGAATAACCAAGTTTAGTCTTAGCCTAAAAGGACCTGTATATTTGTAAATAAGTTTCTTGTAATTTCTCTTTAGTAAATTTCCTTCAAATCAACCATTTTCTTATCCCAACCATACCTTACTTAAGCCCTATTAAAACCCTATTAAGGCCTTTTGATTATTGTTTCTAGTTTATACATAAGTAGTAGAGAAGTGATAATATTGCAAGCCTATGGTAAGAGTTCTACTAGGCATGGATTAAGAGTTTTGATACTTTTCATCGAAAACACTTAAGTGCATTGAGTGAAATCTTGGAGAGGGTGTAAAGGTTTATGTTTTTGATTTCAATGTGATTGTCGACATAATTGCTGTAAATATATACTTAGGAAGTTAATTTTAGGATAACTTGACTTTATTTGTATGTTAATTTAGTTTAATAGGATATGATGATTTATAGCATGAATGAACAGATCAAAATTAATGAAGGACAGATGTTGTAAGATTGATTATTTTGGATTATGGTTTGCTTAAGGACAAAGCTTAGATGTTGGGACGTTTGATATATGCATAATTAACCATATTTATATCCCATATGTGATATTTTTGCTTCATATTTTATCCTTTTATTGTATATTTAGTAATTAATTTGCTCCAAGTGTGTTATAGGTTATACTTGCCTTTATAGACTAAAAGAAGAACAATTCAGATGAAAACATGATATAAAATGAAGATTTGAAGCCAATAAGGGATACATGGTTGTGCATCAGCTCGTGTACTTCTCTCAGGCCATGTAGAATCGTTAATTCTAGATATTTTGGTTTAGACATGGTCTAGTACACGGCCATGTATTAGACCATGTATGACGTAACACCCCACTCCCGCTGGACCCGAACCCGATATCGATGGTGATATCCGAATCCGTGCCCCGCGAGGGTGGCGTG
>JAOQMS010065215.1:0-24464 GCA_027563885.1 Erythroxylum longipes
TGAAGAAAACTAGTTGTCATCATTTTGTGATGTTATTAGAACCTGTGTAGAGTTTTGTAAATAATCGTTGAGAAGAACAGTGTAAACGTTATCAGTGAACGAAATAAATGAATATTTTAAGAAAAATGATAGTGCCTTTCGAATATACTGCTTACAATCGTGTATAAGTTAGTTTTGCTATTGCTCCAACATACCATTATCGTAGGTTATGTTCCTAAAAACTTACGTACGTACCCTATAGTAGTGGGATGTTATAATATTTGTCTAATTTTGCCTAGATCATTACAGTTTATTCATTGAAGATTCAGAATACATTTTTATCCCCCTTTTCTCTCTACTGTCAATATAAAACTTCTATGCATTACAAAAGGCCCGAATCCAACAATCAAAACCATACATACAAAACTCCCACTTAACAAACTCCCAACAGAACAATTCATCTTAGAATTTTCCAATGCCATCCAATAACATATAATTTTATTCCCAATTAAAAATAATAATTTAATAAAAAAGAGAATCTGGATATGAACAAAAGAAAATTTCTTCTAACTCTTACTGTCATTTCTCAAACAAAAGTAGAGTTTGTAAATAACTTCGAATTTCATATCAGAAGCCACATCAGTAACTTAATACAAAAATACAACTTGGATGCTTATGCCTAACATGTTTATAAAGCTACCAAAAATGATCCAAACTAACTTAGTTACAAATGAAATATTTTTTGGAGATTTGCCGAAGTTTTTGCAAGGTTCACTATTGATATGCTAATTCTGCACCTAAGAAGTAGAAAATAGAGGGGTGAGTTGTGAAGCTCAGTGGCTAATATGCTTAGAGCCATTGGTGACGAGCCGCACACAATCAAGTATAGACACATATATACAAGTTCCATTTCACAGAACATTTAATTGAGATTACAGTCACATAATCCATATCATATATTTTTCAATCATCATAACGAAACATTCAATCATATATCATGCTCAACTAATCACAATGAAATGCCCAAAAAATATGGCTCAAGAGAATCCCATAAAATATAATGGCGAAACCGAAGTTTACACCATGAACAGAATGAGTCCATTTTTCGGAGCTCATGTGCCACAAGCAGGAGGCCGGAAGAAGGCTTTAGGTCAACGTGCACGTGACAAACAGAATAGTATCTCTCTTACCCATACAAGCAAATTTCTTATGCTTACATATTTCATATCATATTAATATTTTCTTGCTTCTTGAATTTTTTATGTTTTTTATTAACACCAAAAACAGCAGAACTTTTGCAAAGTAAAGATGATATTAAATTCACAGAACATTTTTCTCACATTCACAATGATTCAAGACAAGAAATTTTAGCATATATACAAGCAAATAATTTAGTTCATGATCACAATAACTATAAACATACTACCCACCTATTTACTTGTGACTCCAAGATCAAGTTTGTCTTTCCTCTTGTTCTTGATTTCAAAGTTCTTGGTTCCCTTCAAACAAGCATATTTTCAGCCAATCAACATACATGAATAGAACTTCCATAAGCTTTTAATATCCACAAAAAATAAGGTTAGACTTAATCTACTCTTAGTTTATCCATACAAGAAGAACTAAAATCTAATTAAAAGTCCATGCAAATCTAAGAAAAGGAATTTTCTCGGTTCTCTTCTTTCTCTCTTCATTTTCAGCACATAAAAACCTCATTTCTCTACTTCCTTCTTCTATTAAAAAAATAAGAAAAGAAGATAAAGGTTACCAAAAACGCAGCTGAATCTTCTTCTTCTACTTTTTTTCTCCTTTTTCTTTCTTTCCTTCATCTTCTTTTCTTGTTCGGTTTCTGCTTCTCTTCTTCTAATTCCTTTTACGACTTTCTCTCTTTCTTTCTTATTTTACATGACTATCTTTCTTTTTCTCTAACCTCTCAAACACTTCTCTCCCCCTCTTCTTATTTTTACATGACTCTCTTCCTCTTTCTCTAGTTTCTTCTAGGTTCTTCTTTCTTTCTTTTTCCAACATACTTCACTCATGCACCCTTCTTTTATTTTTATACGACTCTCTTATGCAATTTTAAGACAACTTTGGTCTTTTCAAGATTACCCTTCACATTTAACTTAATGTCTTTTAACTCCTTAACTTAAATTCTAACACTTCCTTATAATCTATGCACCACATGTAAATAAATATAATCATAAATAAACTCCAAAAATTTCTAATTCAAGTATTCTAATTTATATTCATGCTTAAAGAATAAATTCTATAAAAAAATTCGGGGTCCAACAATTCTCCCTCTCTTAAAGAATTTTGTCCTCGAAATTCTTACTTAAGTGATCAAACAAATGAGGGTAATGTTGTCTTATGTTTTCCTCAGTCTCCTAAGTAGCTTCTTCATTCGAATGATTTCTTACAAACGACTATAGCCAGCAAAATCACTCAATTTTTCAGTTGCTTATTCAAATACCCTACTATCTTAACTGGTTCCTTAATATATCTCAGATTTCTCGCAATTTCACTTCCCTTTTTATCGAACTTCAACACACCATGTCGAGGCGATACTCTCAAAAACATTTTTATTTTCCACTTGATTTTCCGTATCTCTTCAGTGTTGATCCACTTAACTAGTCTATTTTTCTTGAGTCGCACAAATTCTACTACAGATCAATTTTCATGTCATATGTAATCATTCACTTGCATTTATCATATACAA
This sequence comes from Erythroxylum longipes, assembly GCA_027563885.1. Taxonomy (NCBI): domain Eukaryota; kingdom Viridiplantae; phylum Streptophyta; class Magnoliopsida; order Malpighiales; family Erythroxylaceae; genus Erythroxylum; species Erythroxylum longipes. The sequence continues at coordinate 2,693 of JAOQMS010065215.1, forward strand.
TCGCTTTCACATTTCAATTTCATTAGACCTAAGTCCCTTTAACAATAACAACAACATTACCTTAAATTCATCAACCTAATAATGTAGTTAGGCTACTTTACATTAAACAAAATTCATGCACTCTCTATAGCATATTCAACTTCTTATGCTTAAGTCCTATTTCTAACTGACTCCAATATTCACTTCTGATTTGTTAATAATCATTCATTCCTAGAAATGGAACATTTAGTTTACGCGATATGATTCGATGAAAATCTCTATCACAAGAAGGTTTCTCACCTCAATCATCTATACTGTTTCCATAATCTTTTTCAATCAACTGTATTCATCATTGTTGTTCAGCCATTCTTAACACCTTAATAAGATCAATTTCAACTATTCATGATATCTTAATAAGATCAATTACTATCATACCTTACATAATCAAAATATTTTTATACTAAAACTTAATGAAACAAGAGGCATATTCATTTACTCTTATACTTTGGTATGTACTATCATGATCATTACATCTTATCTAGCGATGTGTTTTTGATAGGTCACCAATTAATATCTCATGCTAATGATACTTCAATCGTAGTTGATTCTGAACAACATTTGAATATTCTATGACTATTTAAAAGTTACTTCTCAATAATAGTTACCTTTTTAATATAACCACCTAATCCCATGCTTCCATTGTGTTACTCTGATTCATCTCATGATTTTAACTATAGCGATCATAGATGACCTCCTATACCATATCCAAATATAGATTTCACATGTGTTCAATCATATTATTCACCAATGTAACCAAATTATTGGATATACACACATAATAACTGGTCAACATAACCTTGACAACTTCTACATATATCACCATCATTTATTTCATCTTCCATACGTACATTCTTAATCAATTCAAAATTATAGACACATAACCATCTTGAAATTCTGATCTGAAATTCCCTAACATAATCTTATACCAAATCATAACTCTTATCACATTAATTAAACAATCATTTCAATTCCAATTTCAACCTTTCAATTCCGCTTTGCTTGTATACTTTAAATCTTGTCATTTCTACCTATGTCTCTATTTCTTTCTCAGTAAATTCATGAAAATATATTCACATCCATATCAATTCAAGTACATATCTATAACAAAATTCCGTTACCATATTTGCTGACATAACCATAAATACTGAATCTATGTCTAACATATTGGACTACGTAATATTTCTTATTTCTAGATATCTACAAACTTTCATTGTCTTACACTCTGACAAATCACCATTCTTCTCATTGTTTCTAATAGCTCAAACTCTTAGCAAAAGTTCATATATGTGACTCATGCGGTTATGATTGTTGGGATTCTATACCCATCAGTACCCTTTTCTAATGGTAGGGAATCAAGTGCAGCAAATCCTTGCAAAACTTCTCATGTTCTTACACGAGGTGGCATTTTACTCCTTCAATAAAACATTATCTTTTAGTTTACTTTCATTTTAATCTTATTTCCTATATGTATGCATGATATGCATGTCACTCAATGCAATCAATCAATTTAACAAAGTAATAATTAATCACACATCATAATAGTTTATAGTAACATATTCTAAGCCTAGGAATCCTTGAAAACCGTGGGCTCTGATACCAAAAATGTTATTTTGTGGCGATAAGACGCCAAAATTAGGGGACTTTTAAAATAAAAATAAATATACATAAAAAGAAATCAGGATTGGGAGTCTAACAAATAAACAAACAAATAAAATAAAAGGAGCCAAAGGAAGTGCACGGTCGTGCATTTTGTCGTGAACAAAATGCACGACCGTGCATTAAATGCATGACCCATGCATAAAATGCACAGTCGTGCATTAGGTAATGCACGCCTAAATTCTTCAAAAGTCGCAATCATGCATGTGCACTATCCTGACATTCCATGAATAGTAGGGTTTGTCACGATCTTGTATGTGCACGATCGTGTAACCCTTAAAACATATGGGATGGTCACGATCGTGCATGTGCATGATCATGCACCCCAACTTTACCACTCTAAATTTAGATCCTCATAACTTTCAACTCCGAAGTCTAAAATTTACAAACTTTATGTTATTGGAAAGCTAAGAGAAGGAGCTAAAACTTTTGTGAAGTCATTTTTGTATAATTTTGCCTAGATCATTACAGTTTATTCATTGAAGATTCAGAACACATTTTTATCCCCTTTTTCTCTCTACTGTCGATATAAAACTTCTATGCATTACAAAAGAGCCGGATCCAACAATCAAAACCATACATACAAAACTCCCACTTAACAGACTCCCAAGGGAACAATTTATCTTAGAATTATCCAATGCCATCCAACAAAATATAATTTTATTCCCAACCGAAAATAACAATTTAACAGAAAAGAGAATATGGACATGAACAGAAGAAAATTTCTTCTAACTCTTACTGTTATTTCTCAAATAGAAGTAGAGTTTGTACATAACTTTGAATTTCATATCAGAAGCCACATCAGTAACTTAATACAAAAAGACAGTATGGATGCTCATGCCTAGTTTACTTATAAAGCTAGCAAAAATGATCCAAACTAACGTAGTTACAAATGAAATATTTCTTGGAGATTTGCCGAAGTTTTGCAATGTTCACTATTGATATGTTGATTCTGTACCTGAGAAGTGGAAAATAGTGGGGTGAGTCGTAAAGCTCAGTGGCTAATATGCTTATAGCCATTGGTGATGAGCCGTATACAATCAAGCATAGACATATATATACACAGTTCCATTTCACAGAACATTTAATTAAGATTACAGTCACATAATCCATATTATATATTTTTCAATCATCATAACGAAACATTCAATCATATATCATGCTCAACTAATCACAATGAAATGCACAAAAAATATGGCTCAAGAGAATCCCATAAAATATAATGGGGAAACCAAAGTTAACATCATGAACAGAATGAGTCCATTTTTTAGAGCTCATGTGCCACAAGCGGGTTGCCGGTAGAAGGCTTTAGGTCAATGTGCACGTAACGAACAGAATGGTAGCTCTCTTACCCACACAAGCAAAATTTCTGATGCTTTCATATTTCATTTCATATTCATATTTTCATGCTTCTTGAACTTTTTCTATTTTTCAAACTTTGCAAAGTAAACATGATATTAAATTCACAAAACATTTTTCTCACATTCACAACGATTCAAGACAAGAAATTTTAGCATACATACAAGTAAATAATTTAGCTCATGATCACAATAACTATAAACATGCTACCTACCTATTTACTTATGACTCCAAGATTAAGTTTGTCTTTTCTCTTGTTCTTGATTTCAAAGTTCTTGATTCCCTTCAAACAAGCATATTTTCATTCAATCAACATACACGAATAGATCTTCCATAAGCTTTAAATATCCAAAAAAATGAGCTTAGGCTTAATCTCCTTTTGTTTTATCCATACCAAAATGACTAAAATCTAATTAAAAGTCCATGCAAATCTAAGAAAAAGAATTTTCTTGGTTCTCTTCTTTCTCTCTTCATTTTTAGTATATAAAAACCTCGTTGCTTTACTTCCTTCTTCTAACAAAAAAACAAGAAAAGAAGATAGAGGTTACTAAAAACGTAGCTGAATCTTCTTCTTCTCCTTTTTCTTTCTTTCCTTCTTCTTTTCTAGTTCGGTTTCTACTTCTCTTCTTTTTAATTCCTCCTACGACTTTCTCTCTTTCTTTCTTATTTTACACGAATATCTTTCTTTTTCTCTAACTTCTCAAACACTTCTCTCCCCCTCTTCTTATTTTTACACTACTCTCTTCCTCTTTCTCTAGTTTCTTCTAGGTTCTTCTTTCTTTCTTTTTCCAGCATACTTTACCCACGCACCCTTCATTTATTTCTATACGACTCTCTTATGCATTTTTAAGACAACCTTGGTCTTTCCAAGATTACCCTTCACATTTAACTTATTGTCTTCTAACTCCTTAACTTAAATTCTAACACTTCCTCATAATCCATGCAACCACATGTAAATAAATATAATAATAAATAAACTCCAAAAATTTCTAATTCAAGTATTCTAATTTATATTCATGCTTAAAGAATAAATTCTATAAAAAAAATTCAGGGTCCAACACGAGCACCTATTCCTACTATATCTGAAGAAGGATGCCCCTCTGAGCATTTTAACATATCTTATTAGTCTTCTGAAGTATCTGAACCATCTTCTGATGAGTCTAAGCAATTTGTTGATCTATTCGATCTAGATCAAATCATGATGACTATGCTTGAACCTACTAAAGTTGAACTAGACATTACTAAAGCTGAATTTATAGGAATTGAACTTTTCAGAACCTCACCATTGGCAGTGCAGTACCACCACCAACCAGATCTACTTCAGGACCCTGGTTTACCTTCGATGATATTCCAACTAAAAAATGGAGAAAGTGTTTTCATGAATTTGGTGCCTGGATTGACTTACAAATGACTCAACCAAATCAATCATTAAGGGATTTTTTGTCTGAGTTTACTTCTCATTTTACCAGCACTTTACAAGAATGGTAGTAAAGTTTAGATGATTATCAATGACTTCAGTACATACAAGTCACTTATGCTGGATTACTTCTTAGCGTAATTCATAAAAAAGTCATTGGTGATTTTCATCTCATTGATAAGCAAACCAAATAGGAGTATTTTGAGATGAAGTGTTGTTCTTTAAATAGAAGAGATATACAAAAGCATTTTTAACATATGACAGAACATTCTTATCTTCTCAATGATTCAATGATGTTAAGCTCCATTATACATTAATTTCCTCTCTTCCAAAAGCATTACAACCTGAATTACAAAGGATCATTTCCACATTACAAAGTGATATGAGGAATATATCTCTTGGAGAAATCCATTAACTTGCTTTAGCTTCTTTTGATTAGCTATTTGACCAATAAATGTTTTTCAAAAACACGATGAAAGGTTGTCCTCCGTTAAAAAAGGTTTGTAAAAAGCCTTATCTAAAAATCAAGTATAAGGAGAAAAAGGACTGTGACTGTCATACTAAAAAAGAAGCATTATCACAAACAGTTCTCCTATAAGAAATCTCATCAACCCTACATATCTCCTAAAAGGAATTATCCATCCTTCAGGTGAAAGAAACGATGCAGATTTGTCTGATTCTTTAAGCAAAGAAATCCTCAAGCAAAGAAGGCAGATCGATGTTTTCTTTGTGGAAAACTAGGACATTATGCTCGTCACTGTCTTAATAAGACAAAAAGGGATGTCAAACTACTAGATTATATTAAGAATATCATGCCTATCCAAAATGATGGAAACATTAAACACTTCATTGAAGAACAATCCAGTGAAGATAAGGAAACCAAATTTGTTGTTCCAATCAACTCTTCTGAGGAAGAGTATGAATCCTCTGATTCCTTAATTTCTGATGATACTGAAGATGACATGTTATACATGTTACAACATAAGTGCTTGAAGGTAGAATCTAAACCCCTCACATTTCCTTGACCCTATGTCTATATTTAGTTACTACAACAAGATAAATATGATCGGCCTATTAAGTCCATCAAGTATATAGACACTAGATCATGTAGAAGCATTATAAAGCTCAACATACTTCCACCTGAAGCATGGATTTCCCATACTATATGATTTGGACTAAAGTCCTTGGAAGCCATCTCCCTGGCCTAGATATTCTTATTGGCATGGATGTATATTGTAAGGCACCTATATAAAATTTCTCCCTAGAGGAATTAAATGTCATGCCAATTTTAGTGCTTACACTGACATAAGAATTTTGTTTGAACTCACACAAGTGCCACCTCCATATAAGGCCCTAAGAGATCAATTTTTAGAATATTGTCTTGAGAATTATGCCAGTTCTCACATCCTCATCCTCTATGGAAGAATCCTCACTTCTTCATCCATCACATATTCAAGAATTTAGAGGACATCAATCCTACTAAGGTTACTTATCCCGATATGTACTTTGATGATTTGAAATTAGCACAAGAAGAATATGTTATCCTACTTTAGCAAAGATTGATTGAGCACACAAAATCTAATTGGGCTTGCCAAAATTTTTATGTGAACAAAATATCTAAACAGAAGTATGGGAAAAAGAGGTTAGTTATTGACTACAAACTTCTCAATGCTTTCCTATAAGATGATAAGTTCCCACTGCCAAAGATTAGTACTCAAGCAAACTTTCTCAAAGAAGCTACATTCTTCTTTAAGTTTGATTTGAAAGCAGGATTTTGACAATTGGGAATTGACCCCTAGGAAAGAAACAAGACAATCTTTTGTATTTCTAATGCTCAATATTAATGGATTATGATGTCATTTGGACTCAAGGTTGCCCCTTCACTAGTCCAATGGGCCATAACAAAGATTATGAACTCGTTCTTTCTAGTGCCTTGGTCTATATTGATAATATACTTCTCTACTCCAAAACCTATGAAGAACATAAGGCCCTACTCAAGTCTTTTTTGGATTGGAAAAAATAGCATGGGATTATGCTCTTAGCCAATGAGAGTCACATTGGGACGACCTAAGTAGAATTTTTAAGTATGAACTTCCATAATGGACTTTATCAACCTGGTCTATATATAGCAAATGACTTATTACACTTTCCTGATGAAAATCTCAACATTAACAGATTTAACAATTCCTTGGAATTATTAACGACATCAGAGATTTCATCCTCACGTGGCTGATTATACATCTCTCTTATCAAAGTTGTTGAGAAAGAATCAATCACCATGGAGCAAAGAGCAAACCAGAGCCATACAACACTTAAAACAAGCTTGTCAAAATTCACCATCTTTAAAGATTATTGACAAAGGCCAACACATTCTGCAGATGGACACTAGTGACCATTATTGAGGTGTTGTTCTCATTGAAGAGATTGACGAGAAAAGACATTACTATGGCCATGCCAGTAACCAGTTTAAAGAATCTGAAAAGCATTACCATTCTAGCTTCAAAGAGATTTTGGCGGTAAAAAAGGGAATTAAAAAGTTCAATTTTCACCTCAACCCTTATTGCTTTGTGATAGAAATGGGCAACATAGTCTTTCCCAAGATTCTTAAGCCTAAAAAAGACAGCTAGTTGCTTCGATGGCAATAATGGTTTTCACACTACAAATTCATAATTCACCATATCAAGGGACATCATAATACCCTTGCAGACTTCCTTTCTCAACCCAAGAAATAAGTTCAATTGATCTCTCCTCTTTTCTCTACATCAATACCTCTTCTCTTTCCCATCATGGAGTTTCCCCAGTATGCTAAAACTAAAAAATCCTTTCATCCTCTTTCCAAGATTCCTCTAACTACACTGGAAGAGATTCTTACTCTTCTCCGACAGAGTCTTTTTTATTATCTCCACTTCACACTCTTCACTCTCAAAGTTCCTCCCCATCCTCATCATTTTGATTCTGTCACACCTTATCAAGTGCTCTATCATCTTTATGATACACTCGTTGAACTAGGATTGTGGCATCTATGGGCATTATCTTCTCAATATGCCTGTCCTATTTTCCTTTCCCCTCTCTATGCCTACAAACATCTTTCAGACCCTACCAATTTTAAATCTCTCTAATGGACCTTCCTTGAGTGGTTCTAGCCTCTTCCAAAATGGTGCATCTAGATTTCACAAATTTTGAATAAACATTAGCTTTGGGACATTCCCTTAAGAGACCAAAAATCTTATTACATCGTCATCCATCGTTCCTACTGTCTGACCACAGCAGATTACATTTGTACCTTTAATCATATCCAACATTGGACTATATATCACAAACAGATGATGACTAATTTAAATTCCTTTCTTGATCATCTAAATCATCATCCCAGAATAGTTCCATCCACTAAATACACATCCCTAGGTCCTTATCCTAGAGATTTTACTCTCCCAGAACCCATTTCTCCTTCTATTGGATATTGGTCTTTAGTTAGCCAGTTTATTTTTACTGGTTTTAACATCATGGCTGGCGACTTACCATGTCCTCCAGGCTTTGAACTACAACAACAAGCTAATCGTGTAGAAATTTCTACATAGGCTAACAACATTGAGCTCAGTGAGCCCAATCCATTTCCTGACCCATTTCCTAATGCTCAAAGCCCATGGCCTCGAATTTGGCTTGTCACAGAAATTGACTATTTTATCGAAGTCATAGATAAAGTTAAGGATGATATGGACTTCATAGAAGATTTTGACAATAACAGTGGTGGCCCACATTTTCGCTCTACCCCTCTTTAAAGATTCCTCCTTATCTCTAAGGAATATTATTAGGGCCCATGTCTCCCCATAATTCTTATTTTTCCTATTTACTTTTGTATGTTAGTGTGTATCATTGTCCTTAAGGAATCTCTTTTTTAAAAAGTTGTTTGTCTCTATCCCTTTGCTTGGTCAATAAAAGCAAGGCTTCTCCTTCATTGTACGTAAAATTTTAGACTTGAAAGAGTTGGAATCAATAAAAATATTGTGTGTTTCTCATCTTATAGGTTCTGTTTAAGTTTTCTCTCTCCTGAAGGCTTGATTCTTGAATGATGTAGTCTTGGTCATATAGAAAGACAAGTATGCTCTATACTTGCCTCTTTAGGAGGATATCTTAGACCATAGATCCTATTTAAAGTCTTTGTTAAATAGGGACAGATTGGAGAGTGTAAATTCCTAAAAGGTAATCCTTGAGAATTGATGCCCACATAGAGAGGAAGGGCTTCTGTCTCGACTGGCATATTTGGAATCTATACTATAGTCAATCTTTGTTTATCTTTGATCTGTTATGGATTATTTGTTTTATAACCCACTTAAGTGGTATATAGGTTAAAAACTTGTGAGGCAGCTCCATTAAAGCTTATCGTTGAAAAATTCCATGAGCCTAGGAATCACAGCGAGAAGAGCCTTTCTCAATTCACTGGTGTAAACAACGCCACGTACCTTAGTGATGTTATCCCCGTGTGCCCTCTGACTAAGGGTAGCCCGTGTGGATTTCAGTTTAATATCAACTCTTTAAATCAGCTTATGAAATATAAATATTTTTCTTAACTTTCCATAACTTCTTGAATTGTCTTAACTCAATATTCCTATTAAAACTTATATTTAAAATATTTTAGTTTTGATTGCATATTAGAGAAACAATTCTCATTATATTATAATCAACCAATCTTAAATCTATCACTAACTAAATATCAACACAAATTACTTCATAAACATCATATAATTTATTTGAATTTCAAATTTTACTAAGACTTCAAAAATTTTAATAAAAAATAATCTAGCTAAGTAACCCATACAATAACTTAAATATTAAAAAACTTCTGAGATCTCACAATATTAAATTTTTAGTATAAATTTAATAAGAAAGTTTAACTTTGATATAAATATGTAAAAACTTTGATTGTTAAATTTTTGTTTAAAATTTTCATGACAATTACCAAATTTTTCCCAACCAAATTTTGTACTATTTTTGTTATGATATATGATGTGAATATTATTACTCAATATAAAAAGAATTCAAAGTAGCTTTATCTTCTTTTTATGTAACCATTTCTTAATGATAATCATTATTATTAGGAAATGCTCGCAAACAAACATTCTTTATTTTTCATCCGAAATTTTTTTAGTTTTGAACAAAGAGAGCTCGAATTGAAAATATTCCCTCTTTGCTTTTGTAGAATCTTGAAATTTCTTCTTTTTTTACAGCTACTTGGAGGAATTAAAGAATATTCTCTAATATTGGCCTTGACATAGAAAATTCTAAACCTTCTTTCAACTTTCAAGCCTCTCATTTTACCTTCTTGCCATAATGCCACCTCTTGCTTTAAGTATTGCATCCAAAATCACTTATTTAAAGAATTCTCCGTACCACTAAAGATTGGAATAACTGGCTGCAAAACATTCTCCAAAGTCAATTAAAGGACAACTTGACCTTTTCTATACTGGAGATTTTTTATTAAAAGCTGAGTGATTGACACACAAATGAACTGATTTTCAACAACAACCAGTCCCTTTATGGGCTAATTCAAATTATCTAAAACCTTATCATAAACTTCATTGCATGTATTATTTAAGGGGAAAACTTGACGGAACTTAATTAAGGTAGACTAAGAAAAGCCAAACCGATTAATAAGGTGTGAAAAATATTGTTTTAACGTCAAAAGTTGTGTATTCATTGCTACTCAAGCATGTTGTTGTTATGTACAAATTATTATAACAATTATACAACTGTAAATGTAGCTATGATTAGTATAAAAATACTCGGTAATCATTTCCTAAGATAAGAAAATATATGAATTAGCTATTTGTCTCTCTCTCCTTGTGCATTTCTCTACCTTTGTTCCTCCTTCTGGATTCTTCTCTCCTTTGTTTTCATTTTTATCTTTAATGAAAAATATTCATAAGAAATAGTATCAAAGCTTTATGATTCTCAACCAAGAAATTCCATAAATATGATAGAATATGATCAGGATCAAGAGATTGAGAAGTTTGAAAAAAGTATCCAAAAAATTAAGGAATCTTAAGTTTGAAATGAGAAATGGATGCAGAAAATTCAAGTATAATCCAATTACCATCAATATGAGATAGATAACCTTAAAGCAATGTTCAATCAATTTATGAAATCAAGAGAAATGATTACTTCAAAAAATATCAAGCTTTTGATACAATAATAATTGATAGACAAGGTCAAGAGTTAGATAATAGCACTGATGGTAGAAAAATGGATAATGATGTTGAAGAAGAGAGGCTTGGGAGCAACTTGAATTTTAACATGAGTACTTTGGTAAATATAGAACAAAACGATGGGAAACACGTATAGAAATATCAAGTTGGTGATTCATTCACCATTGATGCTGACAATAAGGAGCAACACATATGAAAGCCTCAAATTGTCGATTCATTCACCATTGACGTTAATGGAGAGCAACTTGGTAGAGAAATTAAAATCACTCTCCACCTTCATGATCACCAACTTAAATATTTAAAGGAGAATAAAAATCAAAATATTATTGCCCACTTAGAGAAGGGTAGGGAGATGCTCTGTTTAAAACGATTCCTTCAAGAGTTAGATATGAAGCAAGATGATTATGTAGTATTTTGTGAAAGTCAAAAGTGCCATAGATTTGTAAAAGAATACCATGTATCATTACCACACCAAGCATATCAATGTTAAGTATCATTAGTTCAGATCCATTATTAAAGAATAACGATTACAGTTGAAGAAAATTCACATAGATAAGAACAGTGTTGATATGTTAACAAAGGTGGTCCCTGGGAGCAAGCATGAGCTTTGTAGTAAGATCATTAAGATGACTCTCAAATAATCAATAAGGTGATTCAAGTCTCTTCCAAAATAGGTTGGAGGGGGCAAATTGTTGAATGTCCAGCCTATTCAGAGACAAAAGTGAGTTTGAGTGATCTTAGATCGAGGATCGTTGAAATGATGAACGAGTGAAGTCAAGATGGATAACGGTTAATTTTAGGCCATTCTTGAGAGATACGACAATGTAAAGCACAATACGCCCATGTCCTTGAATTACACGGTCCTGTGTGAAGGACGTATAAGAGACTGTGAATGTGTATAATATAGATGATGACCCACATGACCATGTCCTTATTTTCTTACATATTGAGTACATAGGGATAGCAATGGGCTAGGCCGGGCTCGATGTTGCCCGACCCACAGGCTGGGTAGCCCGTGGCCTCATGGGCCAGTGGCTGTTGGATGAGTCACGAGCAGGCTAGGCTGGCCTAGCCTGATTACACTTTTTTTAAAACAAATTTGACAAAACAGCATCGTTTTGCACCTTTCCTTCAGGCCATGAGCTGGGCTCTAGCTAAGGCAAGCACTTTTGGAATGTCATCCTTACGAGTACATGGATGTTAAAATTCTTAGGTAAGACTTTTCTCCTTTCTTAGTGATTTAAAAATCTTAATTTCATAAATTTTCAGATTAATGATTAGCCAGCTAAAAGACATCCTCAAGCTGTAATTTGTCATTTTTGAAAATAAAAGATCTTTAACATCTTAAGAAACGAATACCTTTTTGGCATTGTTTTTTAATCATTATTTAAAGCAAAACAATAATTTGTAAGTGGTCATCTGGCTGTAGTAGAGCTGTTGGGCAAATCTAAAACTAATGTAATAGACTTCATCAATGAAGTAGGTACTATTGGTAGGATTCAACACATCAACATTAAACAACTTATTAGCTTTTATATAGCGAGCTTTAGGTTACGATTTCATGCCCATAGTTATCTAGATAGTCACACATCTCCTAGAAAGGAATCAACTAACCTGAGTTAGGAAATTTTGTACAAGATTTCTCTTTGCATGGCTAGAGGGATTGAATACCTACATTAAGGTTGTGACATGCAAATCTTGCATTTTGATATCAACCCTCATAATATTCTTCTAGACAAGAATTTTGTACCCTATATTTTAGATTTCGGGTTCACCAAATTGTATAATAGAAATGACAACATTATCGCCCTAACAATTGTAAGAGGAACTATAGGATACATAGCTCCAAAGTTTTTCTATAGAAACATTAGCAACGTCTCTTATAAAGCTAACATTAATAGCTATGGATGTTACTGCTAGAAATGAAAGGTAAGAGGAAGCAACAGAATGCAACTACTGAAAATTCTACCCAATGTTTCACAACTTGGGTTTATCATGAAATGTGTAATGTAAAGCACACTAGGAATAACTGAAAAGTTGGTGATTTTATGGCTATAATGCATACAAATTAAACCAAATAATCGTCCTTCGATAAACAAAAGTAGTGGACATGCTTAAATCAAATACAGAGAGCCTACCATTATCCCCAATCCCTGTTCTACATCCATTAGTAATGTCAATAACCAGCAATAGAGCATAATCATTTTCTATATCAATTGATATATCAATAACTAATATACTTGTTAAACAATGATATTTTTGTAAAAACTGTAATACATTATTCTCTTATATGGAGCAATATATAGAGATACAGTTACATTTTGGATAGAATTTTATTCTAGGAAAAACTCTAACAAACTGCTATATTTATCTGATCTAAGAGATGACATTATCTTTGTATATTTATCTAATCTAACAGATGATATTTATCCTTGTATATTTATCTAGTCTAACAGATGATAATTACCTTTTATATTTATCCAGTCTAATGGATAATAATTATCCTTGTATATTATCCAAATCAATGTTTACACTCCCTCTCAAGTTGGAGCATAAATATCCAACATGCTCAATTTGCTAATATTATGAAATGCCCTTTTTTAAACTGTCTTTGTAAATACATAAGCAAATTGATCCTTAGAGTTGACATACAAAAATTGAATAATCTTTTGATCTAACTTTTCCTTGATGAAATTTTTGTCAATTTCAATATGTTTGATATGATCATATTGTACAGAATTATGTGCAATCTCAATAGTAGCCTTATTATCACAATAAAGATTTATAGGTTTCGTTTGCTTAATCCCAAAATCAAAAAGAAAATGTTTAATCCATAATAATTCACATATTCCATGAGTCATACCTCGAAACTTAGCTTCTGTACTTAACCTTGCACCAACCTTTGTTTCTTTTTTTTTCCAAGTTACAAAAGATTTCCTTTAACAAAAGTAAAATAACCAGATATAGATTTTCTGGTTGTTTTATCACCTTCCCAATCCTCATCTGTGTATCTTTCAATGTTGGAAATACTATTCCTTGAGAAGAATAAAACTTTTTCCTAAAGAGCCTTTCAAGTACCTTAAGATTCGGTATACGACATCTATACGTTCTTCACTCGGCTTATGTATAAATTAACTAACAACACTCACAACATAAGCTATATCTGGCCTAGTATGAGATAGATAAATTAACTTCCCAATTAACTGTCGACAACGCCTTGTGTTGGAATTTGATTATAGATAAATTAACCTCACAATTAACTATCGATAGCACCTTATATCTGTTGGAATTTGATTTGGAAAATTTCCAAGCTTATGATTCATTTACATAGGTGTTTCAGCTGGTTTGCAAGTCAATCAAAAGGTCGAGAACATATTTTCTTTGCGAAAGAGAAATTCCTTGATTTGTCCTTACTACTTTGATACCTTGGAAGTATATAAGTTGTCCTAGGCCCTTCATTTCAAATTCAGTGGCTAAGTGTTCTTATAAGAGCTTCATCTCTTCAAAATCATCTCCTGTTAATACCATATCAACAATATACGCAAATAAAATTGTTATTTTACCTTATTTGTGTTTTATAACCAAAGGATGATCTGCACCACTTTGTTTATAACCGCAAGCTTTCAGTATCATTGAAAATCTCCCAAACCAGGCTTTAGGTGATTGCTTAAGCCCATATAATGATTTTTTTCAATTTGTAGACTTTAATTCTATTTGATGAACTAAGCTTCACACCTGGTGGCAACTCCATGTATACCTCTTCTTTTAGATCCTCATTGAAGAAAGCATTTTTAATATCAAACTGTTTTAGGGGCCATTCCCGATTTGCTGCAATAAAGATGAGAATGTGGAATGTATCTAACTTAGTTACTGGTGTAAAGGTCTCTTGGTATTCTACTCCATACTTTTGCGCATAACCCTTTGCAACCGTCCTTGCTTTATATTTGTCTATGCTCCTAACAACCTTAAGTTTCACAGTGTATTCTCATCTACACCCAATTGTTTTCTTTCCTTCAGGTAAAGAAATAAGGTCCTAATTAGAGTTCTATTGCAAGGTTTCCATCTCTTCATTCATTTCCTTAGTCCACTTTGGATCATTTAAAACTTCCTGTAGATTAACTAGAATAGAAACATTGGATAATTTATTAACAACAAGTGCATATGGCTCGAACAATTTTTGAGTAGAAACATAATTGTTGATGGGGTATTTGACTTTGGTGTTAAGATCAAGTTCATATTGTTTCTTTAGTACAACTTTATTTGATCTTTGTAGGTATCTCGGAAGAGGAACAAGAAATTCATTACTAGAATTATTAAATACTGGACTTGAGATTACTTGAGAGTTTCCACTTTGGATATTTTGGATTGGCCCTTCGATTAGTGGTGTTAAAGTAGGCAAGTTTATGTTACTAAGTTGTTCTTCATGGTTATCATTGTTTTCAACTTCTTCCAGTTCTGCATTGCCTGGAATATTGACAATTTTGTCCAGTTCTAAGCACTCATCTACATTGCCTGACATACATTATAACATATTCACTCTATCAGCATTTTCTCTTGATACTTCCCCTTAATAATATAGTTCTAACTCTCAAAAAGAGGCATTTAAGGTTATATGCAATTTTTTAGTTTGAGGATTATGACATCGATACCCCTTTTGAAAATCTAAATATACAACAAAAAAACATCTTTTTACTCAAGGATTAAGTTTAGTTCTCAAGACTTTAAAGATATAAACGTACACTATACAACCAAAAACTCTAGGTTTAATTGCCAACATGACTTGCAAGATAGCCAAAACTTTTGCATACACCTTGACCCAAAGTCTCTTGGCACAAAATTATATGGAATCAGTTATTGACTCCAAAACTTCATTTCTTCTATGGTTGATTGTGAAGAAGAACATATTAACCACTATGGATAGATTGCATTTTTTGACATTAGATGATAGGCACTCTTTAAGCATAGAGTGTGCAAAAACGAAGGAACATTTGTTTTTTGAATGCCACTATGCCTCAAATATCTGGAAAGGGGTAAAAAATTATTTCCAATAGAGCTGTGATGGGAAATCAATCTCTGACTCAATTCAATGGCTGAAGGATCATATGAACTCTAACAAAGAAACATTACAATCTATTTTCTTGCTGCAAGTTTAAGCATTCAAGGGTTATGGCTGGAAAGGAATAATAGGAAATTCAAAAACAAATCTTCTATAGAGAAGGAGATTACAGTGAGATTCTGAAAAACCTTAAGGAATTAATTCACTTAAGAAATTGATCAAGGAATTCCTTCTTTTTTCTAAGTTATTGATGTCTGTATCTTGTTAATTTTCATGAGAGGTGACTTCATTAGATTTCCTTACATGGAGATTTCCTTACAGGGATTAGTTGTATTAGTAAACCTTTTTGTAATTTCCATTGGCTTCTTAATATATTCTTTTAACTTCTTAAAAAACTCTAGGTTCAAGGTTTGGGAGATGAGGAATTGAAAGTAAAGATTGTGTTTCTATTAACGAGTTTGAAAATCTAAAACCCGAGATGGTAATCTATTGATGAGATGAACCATAGATTTTACTCTTTCCCCAACAAAACGTGACATGTTTATCCCAAAGAGAGAAGCATAGACCACCTCTACTACTTGTCTATTCCTACTTTCCATTAAGTCATTCTGTTATGGAGTATAAGTGCACGAGGTCTGATGCCGAATTCCAAACTCATTCAAAAAGTTGCCAAAAGTGGTATCCATGAATTCCACAGCATTATCAGTTTGCCACACCTGAATTGGTTAATGATGTTAAGTGCTCACCATGCCGTGAAATTCTAGAAATGCATTCTAAACATCACTTTTTTTTCATCAGTAGTGATATCCAAGTCATACATATACATTCATCAATGAACATAACAAAAAATTTAGCCTTGAACAATGAAGGAATTTTTACAGATCCCTATATATTCGAATGTATAACTGCAAATGGCTCAAAAATTTTATTAAACTAGGAAAATAAGGAACACGATAAATTTTTGCAGGTTCACAAACATCACAATATAAATCTGAATCACTTAAGTTTGAACAAAGATGTGGTTGTAATTTTCTAAGATATCTAAAAGAAAAATGACGCACTGTCGATGCCATAACGAGAAAATTGCTCAGGCTTTTCCTTGACTATAAGTCTAGTATGCATAACTGAATTTTTGTCCTCGATTATGCGTTAAATCCAAGTAATATAATTTGCCTCATTTAACACCATAACCAAGAGTCTTATAGGTCAAAATATCCTGAAAAACACATAATGAAGGCCAAAAATTTACAGTACACTTTAGAGCTAAAGTAATCTGTCCAATAGGTAGGAGATTATACTTAAGGGATTGCATGACTAAAACTGAATTTAATATAAGAGAATTAGATAAGGTAATCAATCATTACCCAACAATAGAGCACATACTACCATCGGTTGTGGAAACAATGGATTGAGGGGATGGATTGATGAACAGTAATTGGATAGAATCTCTAATCATGTGATCAGATGCAGTTGTATGAATAATCAAGATATTTTTCCTAAAAATTATTGAGAAAGCATTTGCCTTACCTACAATACCTGAATGAGCAATATTTGCCATAAGCATTGATGTTTCCTCTCCTTTAGATTCCACTTCATCCATAGTTTTCACCTTGGCCTTTCCAACAACCTATTTTTGTGGGTTTTTTGAAAAATCCCACCAATTAGGATAGCAAACAATTTCATAAAAATGTTGTTTCGAGTGACCTTTTTCACCACAATAATCACACATAAAATTGTTAGACTTTCCAATGGGTTGATTTTTGTGATTCTTTTCTGATCTAGATGGTGATCCTTGTCAGTTTTGGCTAACCAGCAATACCGAGTGTTAAGAGAATGAGCGAGATCCTCCCATTATCTATCTTTGTTGATACTCTCTCCTTAAATATGCATATGTGCTTTCCAAATCAAAATTTTGGTCTTTGCGTAAGATTTCTCTCCAAACCTGATCAAATTCAAAATCGAGTTTACTAAGGAAAATAAGAACTCGAAGCCTAGCCATTACTCAATTTAATTGGACTACTCCTTCAACAATCCCTTCTTGAGAAGTTGATCTATGAACAATTTCCTGAAAAATAGCCACAAGAGTTCATTGTAATATGTTGATAATGGTTTACACATTGTCTAGTTGAAAAAGATTTCTAATTCAATTCAAAGAGACGAGTTTTATTAAATCCATCATGAAAAGTTTTTGACAGAACTTCTATATTTCTCTAATATTAGGAATATGAATAAATCGTTGCATCAACCATGGAATCATTGAATCAATAAGCCAACTTTTCAATTTTTGATTTTCAGTAATCCATACCCCAAAATTTTGGTTGTCAAGTACAGGTTTTTTTTGCTACCCCAGTGAGATATGCAGCCTAATTATGTGCTCGTATTCGCATCTCCATAAGTTGAGATCATAATGAGTAATTGGTCTCATCAATTATAATACTTGATGGAAAAGCATAATAGTCTTGTTGGATGATTATTGGTTGTGTTGATGGGTTATTCATAGATCCTTGGGAGTCCATTTGGTTTTCCAAATATAAGTTTCAAAGACTAATTATAAAACAAAGAGCTGGAACTTAAAAAAAAGGTGTAGGAAAGGGTAGCAAGGCTGAACAGAAAACTAAGAATAAGCAGGTTGAAGAAGAGATCTCTCAACTTTCTACTAAGTTGAACATGCAAGGATTAGCAAGGGTGCAAAGAAATGGCTTGGTTTGGGCTGGAGAAGAATTTCGCTGAAGATAGCTATACTAATGATAGCCAATACAAGACTGTTCTAATCCTATGTTAAACAATGATATTTTTGTAAAAATTGCAGAACATTCTTCTCCCATACGGAGGCAATATATAGAGATAACATTACACTTTGGATATATTTCTATTCTAAGAAAAACTCTAATAAACTTTGATGTTTATCCAATCTAATAGATTATATTTATGTTTTTATGTTTATCTAATCTAATAGATAATATTTATCCTTATATATTTATCCGATGTAACATATGATAATTATCGTTGTATATCATTAAAATCAACGTCCACAATAGTGGATGATCATATGACTTTAAATAGTACAGAAGCGGTCTTCTCATGTCACGGGAAAGAATTAACATTGTCTAGTGCCCCCAACCTTGAGGAAGAGAGAGTGTTTCTTTTAACTTTTATTAAAAATGATAACGACGTCCTAATATATTTATAACGATTCATCAGCTCCATGATATTTTTTATTATTCTAAAGAAGGAATATATGTAGAGATTTAATCTCTTTAAAACACAGGATCCGTTCATATCAAATCATCAAGAATTAAATAAAAGCGGAAGCATACCTGAATCCATTGTAAAATCCAGACTGGAGCCTCGCGGTTTGTCTTCCAAATTAAAACGTAGCCTTTTCACCAGAGTTTTCCTTTGATCTCTCTGTTTTCTCTCTGACGATGGGATATCAGAAAAGAATTAAGCGTACGTTTAATTTGGGGACCATAACCACCTTTTATTAGGGTAAAACCCTAATCTAATTTCTAGTTTGGTCCATCATAAAACTAGAAGTTATAGCCCGGTTTCTACACATATGAAGCCCACACTTAAAATAGATACATAAAGCCCAATATACAATAACCATATTAGACCACTTTAATTAATTGGGCTCAATTTTATATGACAGCCTTTATACACAATTATACACATATAAGCCCATATGTTCGATTAAAAATCCTTACAATCTCCCACTTGGGCTATATGTGTTACCTTAAAATTGTGTATTAACCTTATGAGTACTTAGAATTTTTGCTATCATTACTGTATGCATCCCCAGACAATCCGGTCCATTAATCATACCAACATAGGATTAAAGCGTCTTTCGCTATAATTAACGTAACTAGAACCATCAATGGTCACATATGCTGATATAATCAAATGACATGGATCAAGCATGGATGTGTAGCATGGAAAATTATAAGCAGCGTGATCTTCGCATGCTTATTTCCAACTGGTCCAAACTATGCTTTAGTTAGATCAATTTCAAACAAGTTCAGAGATAAAATAAACTAAATATCTTGAAGCTGAAAATAATCTCGAACAAATTAACCAAAACTGTATCCAAAATGACAGTAAAAATGTCTAATCTGAAAAACATCTGCAATACAAACTCCCATTGAAACTATATATCCTGAAAAAATGCAACACCCATATGAGCAGTGTGCTCATGAAAGACTTTGGGTTGCACTCCTTTAGTAAGCGGATCCGCAATCATGGAGTTTGATCCAATATGTTGTATAGACAACTGTTCACTTTGAACTCTCTCTTTAACAATTAGGAACTTGATGTCGATGTGCTTCGACTTTGTCGAGCTCCTATTGTTATTGGAATATAGCACTGCCGAGTTATTGTCACAAAATAACTTAAGTGGTCTTTCAATAGAGTCCACAATGCGCAGCCCCGTGACAAAGTTTCGCAACCATATCCCATGGTTGGATGCCTCATAACATGCTATAAACTCCGTTGCCATAGTGGAAGAAGCTATAAGTGTCTGCTTAGCACTCTTCCAGGAAATAGCTCCTCCAGCAAGCAGGTAGATATAGCCCGAAGTGGATCTCCTACTATCTTGGCATCCAGCAAAATCGGAATCAGAATAACCAATGATCTCTAGCTTATCCGATTTTCTGTATGTGAGCATATAATCTTTCGTTCTCTGCAAGTACCGCATGACCCGTTTGGCTGCTTTCCAGTGATCCAATCCCGGGTTACTTAAATATCTCCCTAGCATTCCAACAATGTACGCAATATTCGGACGCGTACAAACCTGAGCATACATCAGACTTCCTACAGCCGAAGCACAAGGAATCTTCTACATTTCCTTAGCTTCAAAGTCATTCTTGGGGCATTGACTTAAACTGAACTTATCTCCCTTAGACACAGAGGTATCACCTGGTTTACAATCCTGCATGCCAAAACTTTTAAGTACCTTCTCGATATAGCTCTTTTGTGACAATCCAAGAATACCTCGAGATCATTCCCGATGTATCTGAATCCCTAAAACAAAAGAGGCGTCACCAAGATCTTTCATCTCAAATTTCTTTGATAGAAATCTCTTGGTTTCGTGCAATAATTCTATATCATTTGTGGCAAGCAATATGTCATCGACATACAAAACCAGAAAAATGTACTTACTCCCACTGAACTTATGGTATATACAATCATCAGCCAAGTTCATCTCAAAACCGAATGAGATGACAACTTGGTGAAATTTGTAATACCATTGACGAGATGCCTGCTTGAGTCCATAGATGGATTTCTTTAGTTTGCAAACCATTTGCTTTGCATCTCTTGACACAAAGTTTTCTGGCTGCACCATATAAACCGTCTCATCAATATCACCATTGAGAAACGTTGTCTTAACATCCATCTGATGTAACTCAAGATCAAAATGTGTCACTAATGCCATTATTATCCTGAAAAAGTCTTTCGAAGAAACTGGAGAGAAAGTCTCTTTATAATCAATGCCTTCTTTCTATGTAAAGCCCTTTGCAACAAGATGAGCCTTGTACCTTTTTATATTGCCTTTCGAATCCTTCTTGGTCTTAAATATCCATTTGCAACCAATAGGTTTCGCACCTTTAGGCAATGGTATAAGGTCCCAAACATCATTGTCCTTCATAGACTTTATCTCTTCATTCATGGCATCAATCTACTTTTGAGAGTTAGAACTTTCTATGGCTTGATGGAAGTTGATTGGATCATCTTCCTCCATACCAATGTCAACTTCATGTTCTTGAAGAAATACAACATAATCATCTAGAATTGCATTTCTCCTCTCTCTAGTGGATCTCCTTAATGGCATAGGTTCTTAAGGTTGTAGAGTTTGTTCGTCTGGAACAAGTTGTTGAACTTGGGAAGGAGTTTCCATGACATTGTCTTGATCCAGAATTGCTCCTTGAACAATGTTAGGAATGGAAACCTGACCCTGATCATTGTCAACAGCAATTAGAGGAATTTCAACGTGTTCCTCTTCAAGAACAAAGTCCTTAATCCTTTCTCCCCCCGCAAACTCAACAT
>JAOQMS010065284.1:0-24449 GCA_027563885.1 Erythroxylum longipes
TTTCCATTATACTCTTAATTAATATGACTAATAATATATTTTTATGAAATATTTTATTTAATAAATTTATTTTATTTTTATTTTTATTTTAATTTAATATTTAATATTTCTTATTTATAATTTTAAATTTATATGATTAATAATATATTTTAATTATTTATACAACAATTAAAGTTTATTAAATCAATAAACTTTTTAGTCATTTTATCTCTTTTCAGTAACCGCAACTGCACTTGCCAAACACCTATTTTCACGTTTCAGCAGTTACCAAAATAGCAATCCTAAACACATAAGTACTTATCATTTCAGCAGGTTGTCAACCACTATTGCTCCCCCAAACTAAGCATGAATCCAATTACTCTTTTACATATAATAAATTACAAAGACAATCCCAAAAACAACATAATTAAACATAAATTTGATAAGTATATTATCTTATTTTCCCTCTTTAAAGTTTTAATATCAAGCTTCATTCTTTGAATTTTTTATTCAATTGACTTTCTCTTGTTAATTAGGCTTAGTTTGGAGAACGGGGGTGGTTGATAATCTGCTGAAATCAACTTGTTAAAATGGTAAGTACTTATTCTCAATAAGTACTTATGTGTTTGAGATCGCTGTTTTGGTAACTGCTAAAATGTGAAAATAGGTGTTTGGCAAGTGCGATTACGGTAGCAACTATGGCAAGTACGGTTACGGTTGCAGTTGCTAAAAAGAGATCAAATGATTAAAAAGCTCATTGATTTAATAAACTATTAATTGTTGTATAAATAATTAAAAATATATTATTAGTCATATAAATCTAAATTAAATTAAAATAAGAAAATATAAATAAAATAAATTTATTAAATAAAATATTTCATAAAAATATATTATTAGTTATATAAATTCAAATTATAAATATTAAATTATTAAATTAAAATAGGAAAATATAAAGAAGCATTTTACTAGTCGAGGGTATAATGGAAAATAATAATTATCAAAAGGTTATTAATAGAAAGTAAAATTTCTATTACAGAAGCAATTTCCTACCACAACTCTCTTTCTACTTATCAATTTCTGCAGTGGCACCACAGTTTCCTCTAACCTCCAGTTGTTCGCCTACAGATCCAAACATGTGACTGCTTTTGAAAACTGTGGTGGATAAGTACTTATCCTCACCGCACCACAGATCCAAATGTAGCCTTAATAGCATAAAGGAGACTCTACTTAACTACACGCTAAGGCAAAATATGGAAGATAACTTAGGTAAGATATACCTCAAGGCAATTCACCAATAATACCTATTGCTAGGTATTCAAGCCACCCTCCATTAAAATACACTAGTGCGACCTAGTATGGTTCAAAAGGAACTCCCTGAAGCTTCATTCATTATGTGGTTAACGATAAAAACATACCGAATATACTTGACAGGCTCAAAAATACTTTAATCCTTTATGTGTTCATTGCAATAGTGAAAGGGAATAAGAGACCACTTGTTTTCTCATATTCCTTTTCTAAGGAAATATGGAAGGGCATTTAGATCACTTATAACCACATATAATAAGGAATCCTAGGAGAACATAGTTAGATGGGCTTCTATAAAGAATTCCTTAACAAAAAATAACTATATTCTTTTCAAGTTAGGTTTTTGCACATACGTGTATGCCCTATGAAGAGAGAGGACCAAAGGTTATTCAAAAATAAGAACATGGAGATCAACATACTTTGTCTTTATATAATGTCAATGATAAAGGAAAATATCAAAATTAACCTAGATGGAGTAAACATCGCAAAAAATTTGGCTACAAGATGAGTAGTAGAGACTGGATAACAAAAGCCATAACTTTTACGAGGAAATGATTGATCAAGCATTTATAGCGCATTCTTGCATTTCTGGTCGATAACGCTTTTATCATTTGGCCTACTTGGACTTCTAGACTATGAATTGAGCAGACGAGATTCTTTTTCACTCGCTTGAACCTTCCTTTGAGCCTCATATAGGCCTTTTTCGTACCTCTAATCTTGTCTAGAATCTTATCCAGTTTGGAATCCATTGAGTTTGGCTTTTCTTGTTGGAAACTAGGTGGTCCTTGAGGATTGAAATGACCTCCCGCATTGTTAGGCCATGAAAAATTTGAGTGGTTCTTCCATCCAGGGTTGTACATGTTGGAATAGGGTTGTTCCCTCCTCCTCTACCGAACTGTGCTCCCATATGCTTCACTTGCTCTATTTCACCTTCTTGCATTAGGAAACAGGCAATAGTATCATGGTCCACTTGCCTATACAGCTCACATTTTCGTTGAATGGCCTTAATTAGAGCGGAAGATGATGCTTTCATATTGTTTAGCTATCAAGTCAAGCTGTCAATTTTTGCTTGCATTTCGGTCATTTAGTTAACAGCTATAACTCCTTTCTTCTCTCAGAAAGTTACGGGTTGTCTACTTCTTTCATTCGACCACAGATAACTGTTACTGGCCATCTCTTCTAGAAGCTTTTCTACTTCATCAATAATCTTTCTCATTAGCGATCCTCCTGAGGCAGCATCAATTGTACCTCTCATAAGTGGTGTTAATCCATTGTAAAATGTTTACAAGAGGAACTCTTCTGGTAGATTATTATATGGGTACCTCCTCTATAAATCCTTATATCGCTGTAATGGTTAAAGATCGATTCCCCATCACCTTATTGGAAGTTTGTAATCTCATTGATTATCTTGGTCGTCTTGGTGAGGGGAAAATATTTTTCTAAGAAGGCATGTATTAATTGCTCCCACGTAGTGACATTGGAGGGGTTAAGAGAGTGATACCAAGCTTTTGCTGTATCCCTTAAAGTAAAAGGGAAAAGCCTCATTCTCACTGCATCTTTCGATGTCTGATGATATCGAAAGGTATCACATATTTTGAGGAAGTTCACGATATGTGCATTAGGGTTTTCATTTGTCAATCCATAAAATTGCACATTCTTCTGTAGCATGTTCAAAGGGCTGGTTTAATTTTGAAGGAGGCAACTTGAACTGGTGGCCTAGCCATACCTTGACTTGCAGTATTGAAGCTCGGCCTTACAAAATCCATGAGAGTTCTTAGCTGACACCCTCAGTTCACTCCTTCAAACTCTTAGTTATATTCGTCTGCCATTAATTCCTCAACTACTTCTTCTTGGCATTTGTCTCTTCGGATATCTTGTTCCAACAGAGTGATGTCAAGTGTCAAATCTTTAATTGTCCAATTTGTAATTTTTGTGGCTCTTGTGTTCATACAAGTACACGGACACACAAGAGGGGTAAAATCCTTAAACTAAAATAACTAAAAAAACACCTTAGGCTAAAAAGAACTAAACTAATCCTACATCTCCCCAGCAACAGTACCAAAAACTTGATCGAGGTGTCGATTCTCACAATTTAGATCCCTCAATTACCACAAGTGAACAGGTCGTGATTTATAGAGTTAAAGTTTCAATCCCACGAGGAGGGTAAACTAATATAATCCTAGGTTATCTATGGCTCAAAAACTAATAAATATGAAATTAAAATATTAAACAAGAATATAACCACGGGAATTAGATTGCCATAATTCAACTCAAGAAACTAACATAAAGCAAGAATTGAAATTGAGCAACACAAAAGGTCACTATGGAAATGAATCAAAAGAAATTACCAAGTTATAGGAAAGGAGATTCTACCTGTCATTAATGCTAGCCTAGCTAATTATGTGTAATCGGGGTGTCAGTTTTAAACTATTGTAGGGGGAATTACTCTCTCCAGTTATAACCTCATACCTTAAATCATTAACCCTAGTTAAATTATGGAATTTGTAATCTCTTAATTAACAAAAGACCCATAATTAAAATTAGATCAGAATTTCTTTACTAAACTATCAAGCTCACACAAGATCTTTCTCCACACAAAAATTGACATGATTAACTACGTGGTCTATTGGATCATTTAACCCTCATTAATCCAATCCAATCATTTTTATCTGGCTCACCCTCTCGGTTTGTTACTGAAATAAGCAAAAATTGAAGTTAATCACAACACCCAATCAATAAAACACAAAATTGACTATATTAACATTAAATCAAAGTAAACTCCTAAAAAAAGAGTTAAAACATCGTCAACAATCCAAAATCCATCATCATACAATTCATTTCAATCTTATACATTAAATAAACAAAAATGAAATGAAAAGGAAATAGAACTTGGATCAGACAATCTAGGAAGGTAGCAGCATCGAAAAATCAGCTAATCTAGGAAGCAGCAGCGACGGGACCCACTTCTTCTTCCTCTTCTTCTTCTCTCTCCCTCTTTTTTTCTCTCCCTCTTGAACTTCCCAAAAATGGCAGATTATAGAAGCTCCCCTAAGGTTACATCATTAAGTCTTATATAGTTTTCCAATTAGGGAAACACTAAGGTCTTTTTCGGGTCCAAAAGGTCCAAAAATCCATCAAAAACTCAATTCAGGACTATTTTTCGCATATCTATTACGCAGGCCATAATCATGTACCTTATTGGCATGATCATAGCCGGGAGTTTTTTCTTCTGTCAATAATCATGGCTCCCTTTACCAGCTTCTGTCACAATCATGGCTTATTCCCCACAATCGTGGCTCATTACTCTATCGTGAATGTGGCATAATTGTTATGACCGTAGCCTTGGGTTATTTCTCGAGTCTTCTTTGAATCTCCTCCAATTGCCCTGAAACACTAACAAATACATCAAGGCACCTCATAAATATAAATTTGAAGCTCAACATCGTCTTCCAACCTACAAAACACTTAAAACACAAGTATTTACTTACATAATTCTAAACACAAATATTTGCTTACCAATACAATTCTAACCTAAACACGCATTAAACAGTCAAATTAACAACTAAACACACGCTAAACTAACAACAAAAACCCTATGCAATGTACACCTAGCAAAACCATTGAGAGAGTCCTAAGACAGAGCATTGTATTTGAGCTTTTGAAAATTGAAGGAGATCTCCCCAACTACTTTACTTAAAAATTTTGTAAATTTTTCAATAAAAGAGACTAGTTAAAAAGTAAGATCTAAGTTTGCTTTAATTAGAGCACCATCTAACAAAGTTTGGAGGGAGGTAGGATAAAAAATTCAAGTCTAGAAATAAATTGAAAAGAAGATTATGGAATGGATATAACAAAAATGCCTGTTAGAAAGAGGAAGAGCAATAGTAATGCAGGGAAACCATTGGTGGAAAAGAATCGGGGTGATCGGTTCTTTTACCTATTGAAAAAGGAACCCAGTGAAGAAGAAGGTGAGAAATTCTACCACCTCTATGACAATCATAAATGGGTAAACAGATTTTTGGAGAAAGAAAAAAAGGTGGAAAAAGTGATAACAGAAAGTGAGTCTAAATAGAAGTGAAAGCATCAAAACTGAGAGATTGAGCAAACTTAACATGTAAGAAAAGATATTATCTAGGTTCTCAATATGAAAGTGATTCCTTCTATGAATTTCGAGGACGTACAATTCAAGTCTCAAAGTGTTGGAAGTGTAAGATAATCAAGTTACCGAGAATTTCAGAAAAAAAAGATGGAGAGAAGAGAAAGAACAGGGAGAGAGGGAGAGAAGAAAACATTAGAGAGAAAGAGAGACGAATATTGTTAATTGGTGTCAGATGCGAAACCTCGTATTGTCCAGGCACTCAAATAGAAGATTTGGTTATGCCTACCCATATAGGCCAAAATGGAAAGGAAAAGAAACAGGAAAAAACAATCGCACGAAAGCCTCATCAATATGCCTCCGAAATACAATGTATCATCCTTTCTACTTTAAATTGGCCCTTGTACTTGAGAGCTTATGAACTCGAGAAACTTCTTTCCAAATCTGCACCCCATTCCTATGAAGCATCTTCCAAACTAGCATTGATCCACTATACTAAGACCAGTGTAGCTGTTCTATTGCCCCTTGTTCCAATCCTTCTCTTCAAAACCTTGACGGGAACCTTAGAAGGGTCTAAATGATCAACAGGGAAGTATGGTGTCACTATCGACTCCTTATTCTTCTTCATAAAAATGGAGACATAAAAACATTGTGAATGCAAGCTTCCTCCAGCAATCTCAAATGATATGCTATTGTGTCGATCCTCTTTGTTACTTGAAATGGGCCTCTCTGTGTGAGTTATCTTGCTTAAGTGTATGTTGTCTATACTTAGGTAGCTTGAGATATACCTAATCTCCCACTTGAAACTCACTTTCTGATTTGCCCTAATCTACCAATGCCTTCATCTACTGTTGTGCCCTTGTTAGATTATCCTTAAGTTATTTCATAACCCTCTCCCTAAGCATTAAACTCATATCCACAACTTCCACTTTACCTTCACCTGAAACGTATGGGATGTGGATGGGTAGTGGCTGACCATAAATTACCTCATAAGGAGTGAAACATATTGTCGAATGGTAATTGATGTTGTACCACCACTAAGCTAGAGGAAGTAACTTCACCCAATCTCTCAACTTCTCCCCAGTTATACATCGGAGGTAACTCTCTAAATAATTGTTTATAAATTTTATTTGACCATCAATCTGTAAATGGTAAGTCGTTGAGATCTTCAAGTTAACCCCTTGCAATTTCATCATCTCCTTCCAGAAACCACTCATAATGATTCTGGCTCTATGACTAAATATGTTCACTTGGGTCCCATGCAACTTGCATACTTGCTATATTAAAGCTTTAGCCACCATACTAGTTGAATAAGGGTGACTTAGTGCAATAAAGTGAGTAACTTTACTTAATCAATCAACCACTACTAAGATGACATCCTTCCCTCCTAATTTGAGGAATGCCTCAATAAAATCCATAGAGATGCTTAACCAGACTGATGTTGAAATGGGTAAAAGCTTGAGTAGATATGGTGAGGCTACTGTCTTGTATTTATTTCGTTAGCACACTTCACAACTTCAGGTGAATGTTCAAAAAGCAAAACTCAATTATCTTTTTCTTGAAAGCTATTGTTTCTGAATGTTCCCCAACATCCCCATTATATACCAATTTGATAATTTTAGTGAACAACTCTGCAATTTTTCCTACTACTAACTTCCTTTTTTGTTTCAACCCTCGCTAGTCCAGTTAGTGCTTCGGATGCAATATGGGATTAACCCTCTTTTCTTCTAAGATTTTCTTTAACTTTGGATCATCTTCACAACTGTCACGGATCTCTTTAATCAAGGGAGTAGTAAATATGGTTATGTCTTTGCCTAATAGCTCTGGAATGTGTACCCTAGAAAGCAAATCTGTAACTATGTTATCCTTTTCCTTCTAATACTGAACTTTGAAATCATAGAGGATAA
The DNA here is from genome assembly GCA_027563885.1 of Erythroxylum longipes. Classification (NCBI taxonomy): domain Eukaryota; kingdom Viridiplantae; phylum Streptophyta; class Magnoliopsida; order Malpighiales; family Erythroxylaceae; genus Erythroxylum; species Erythroxylum longipes. Next base: position 7,288 of record JAOQMS010065284.1, read on the forward strand.
GCTTCATGTTCAACTTTCGTTGGAATGATGCAACGATCTAATTCCTGACCCCTGATCTAACAATGCTTTGGAGAAATGCCTGGACCCAATATCGCAAGGAATAGTGCAAGAACCTGGATCCCTCAGCTTAGGGGGAATGTTTCCCCTAATGAGGTGACTGCAATTAACATTCAATGGCACTATTCCCGCTTCTACAATCTTCTTCCTATTACTCAACAGGTCCTTAAAGAACTTAGGAATGTTGTGGCCGTTTGTCATCAAGTCCATCAGAGAGACATTAATATTCACATTTCGAAACATCTCTAATAGTCTCTTATAATCCTCTATGGTGTATCCCTTCTGTTGATGTCTCTATGGAAAGGGTGCTTTAGGAATATACTTCTTCTCTGTTGGAACTTTGTAGGGAGTAAGAGATCCCTACTTTTCCTTTCCTTCATTCACCTCTCAGCTTTTCACTTGATCTAGCTTCTTTTCAGAGTTTTTAACCGTGTCTTCCATTGCAACCAAATCTTCATCTTTTATGTCTGATTCCACTAGCTTCTTAACTTTCATCGTCTTTTCATCCTTTTCATCTTTATACTTATCCACCCCTACTTCCTTGCCACTTCTTAAGGTAATAGCCTTGCACTGCTCTTTCCCTCTTGGGTTAAGGATAGTATCATTAGGAACTGTACCTTGAGGCCTTATGTGCACTGCTTGCACTAGTTGCCCAAAATGTGTCTTAAAATTATTCATGGTGTCTTCTTATTAGGTGAACCTTATGGAAGTTTCCTCTTTGAATTGGTTATGCTCTTGCTTATTCTCCTTCAACATATTTATAATTATTGCAAGCTGGTCATCTGTCGAGGACTTTTTCTCTTCATATCTCTACTCACCAAATCCTGGAGGTGGATTTTGCCTCCATTGATTGTTACCACCCGAAGAAGTCCCTTAATTGTACCCTCCGTGATTAGCTTGCCAACTACCACCTTGCCTCTCCAATTGCCCCCTTGATTGAAATTAGGGCGGCGATTGAAGTCATTAACATAATTCACTAGTTCTGTTAGCATTTGGCACTGATTGGCATGATGACTTCCTTGGCAGATCCCATAACTCACGATAGACTGACCACTCATTGATAACTGCAGATTATTAACACTCTTTGTCAAACTAGTAAGTTGTGCTTCGATACTTATAGCCTTATCCATATCAAATGTGCCTCCACCAGTGGTTGGTCTTTTGGGTGCCACTCTTCTTTCATTAGACAACACATATTGATTCTCAGCCAATTTAGTGAACAAGTCTCTCACCTCATCCATTGATTTTCCATTCAATGTACCTCCAACGCTTGCATTCACCATCCCCATTGTTTCATCGGTCAACCCCTTTTAGAAAACTCACAAATCTCTACCATTTTCTAACCCATGATGTGGACACTTCCTGATGAGTTCTTGAAATCGATTCGATGCCACTGGAAATGTCTCATCCTTATACTGCTGAAACTGTAAGACCTCCATGCAAAGTTTTTCTACTTTTGTAGGTAGGAAGTACTTGAGTAAAAACTTATTTCTGATGTCATCAAATGTTTCCAGATTATATCCATCGATAGAATCAAACCATGACTGTGCCTGTCCCCTCATAGAAAATGGGAACAAGATTTTTCTTACTGTGTTTTGGGTGGCTCCTTAGGGCCTATGAGTATTGCACAGGGTTAAGAATGTCTTGATATGCACGTATGGATCCTCATGTTCGTAACCCTGGAATATGGAACCATTCTGTATTAAATTGATGAGCTGAGGTGGAATCTGATAGCTCTGATCATCTGCAACCCCAAATTGCACATTGTCAAACTTCAGCTGAAAGAGATCTTCAAACACTGGTTCTATGGGTGGATTCTCTCCATCAACCCGATCATCTGCCATAATAGTATTGTATAGCAGATTCTCAAAAATTCTGAATGACCTTTGAGTACATGCTATTGCTGTTTCTAACTCCCTACCACGTGGTACTCTACTGTCTCTTCTATTCTGTCTCACAACACTCTCCAATTCAAGATTTAGCTCAAACTCTAGTGGACTATGAGATCAGGTGTGCATACACCTATAACACAAAAAGACACGAAAATGTGAGTATTACCGACTCTAAAAAATAAAAATAAAAATAAAAATAAAAATAAATAAAAATAAGACCCGAAGATTACTATTTATTTATTTTTAGACTCACGCAATCTATAAAAGTAATGTTATAATCAAAAATTACGACACAGCACTAATAGTAAATAAACACTGACGCCTTACTTTTTTTTTAAAAAACAAATTACAACGACAACGAAGAACTGACTAAGTGATACTGAATCAAATTATAATTATACACAGAACACTTTTTATTATTATTTTTTTCAACAAAGTCAAAACAACCTTAACTAATTAAACTGACTCCACTAAATGATAACTGACACACTGACATAGACTGACGAAATAAAATCACAAATTACCACAATTCAAATCGTGCCTCCCCGGCAACGGCGCCAAAACTTGATACAAATATTCTAGGTATAAAAAATTATATCTAACATGTACAAAGAATACCTAAAATTACCACAGTGACGAAAGAGTATGTCGTGCAATTGCAGTACTTTAGGGTTGATCCCACAGAGAGGTTTAGTTTAATTAAAGTGGTAATTATGACATGACTTAAAAATTCAAATTCAAATTGTAAAATCATTAGTAACTTAATTAATTTTCCAGATACCCAAATCACAAATCACACACCAAATATCAATCAGAGAGACGATAATCCTAAGATTCGACTAGGTTGATTTCCATTCTTTCAATTTATACTGATTAGCTGAAATATGCAATTCATAGGATTGATGCCTATTTTACGCTCTAGCCCTTATTTCTAGGCGAATTAGAATATTTTGACTAAACACCTATTTCTAGATGGAATTATAGCCAATACTTGCGATAATTAAACCCTGGCGGATGTGTTGTAGATTCAAATACCACTTCTACACAAATACGACATATTAAATCCACCTTTTCACCTCGCTTATTTCTAAATCAATGGCTACTACGGCTCTACCAACACAGATCAGAATTACACAACGCTAAAGAGGCAATCATGCAACTCTAAGAACGTATAATTCAAGCGCGCAACTTAAATCACCAGAAAAATATTTAAAACATGTAAATAAATATGATATTGCATAAATCATGGCCAAACCAATATAAGAATTTAGAATTTCAATCAACCATCATCTCTCTTAGGAGTATACAGAAATTTTAGCTACTCATGGTTAAAATAGACATCTCAATACAATTAAAAAGTAGGAAAAGATAGCTCCCCATAAAAGTTGCAGTGATCTTCAAGGCTTGAGAAGTCCCTGTGCGTGAAAACTCCAGCCGCCCAAGCCTCCAAAAATCTCTCCTTCTTCATCTTATCTTCTTTTCGTTTCTTATGCCACCACCCTCACTATTCGTGATGTCACCAATTAATAAGGATCAGTCCTCTTCTTTGTTTTTTTTCACGCCCACCACTTACGCACCAAAGCCCTTCCTTTTTTTGCTTTCACGCCGCAGCCACAGTTTTTGTTTTTTTTTTTAATTTTACCAATTAATTATCCCATGCTACTATTCACTAACCCTTGTAAACCTTTCTCTGCTTTTTGGACGGTGACGTTTTCTCATTCCAAACGCTGGCTACTTTTTCTCTTTTGCTCATGTGCATTGCATTTTATTCTTCCCACTGTTGTGTCGTTTTGCTGCCTTGATTATCAACGTGCTGTGTCATTTTTGGCTTCTCTTCTCCAGCTAGCGCTTTCTTCATATATTGCTGCCGTTTTTGCTTCTCTTCTACAGGTAGCGTTTTCTTCATATATTGCTGCCGTTTTTTCTTCTCTTCTCCAGGTGCTTGTTTAATGCTTTGGACTGCTACTTCTTTTATCTTTTGAGTACCCTGTTGGAAATGAAGGATCAGGAGAGCTTCCACCTAGTTGAGTTTGCTATTGTACTCCTAACCCTGGGTACTGGACTATCCTCCTATACCTAAATGAGTTATAAATCATGCGAAATCAATGGAAAAATGGTAAAAATATGGTTATATTTGACTCACATCAAACAACATGCTGATGTTAACAAGGAGTAAATCATTGAAGAAAGGCGAAGTGGACCTGCGAGTTGGAAATGGAGAAGAGTTGCTATATTAGCAGTAGGAACTTGTAGTTTGACTTTGCCTTCTGTCCTTATATTAGAACTTGATAATTGTTATTATGTTCCTGTTATTACAAGAAACTTCATTTCTATTTCTTATTTAGATTTGAATGGATTTGTCTTTATAATTAAGGATAACAGTTGTTCTTTTTATAAAGATGATGTTTATTATAGATCTGGATTGCTTACAAATGGTTTATATGAATTAGACCTTGAAAAGCCAATTCTTAACATAAATAGTAAGAAAAGAAAATTAAGTAACCAAACTCCATCTTATTTATGGCATTGTAGGTTAGGTCATACCAATGAAACTAGAATCACAAAATTACATAAAGAAGGATATTTGGATCCTTTTATTATTAATCATATGAAACTTGTGAATCTTGTTTATTGGGAAAGATGACCAAACTACCCTTTAAGGGAAACGGACAACGTTCTAGTGAATTACTAGAATTAATACATTCAGATGTATGTGGGCCTATGTACACAAATGCTAGAGGTGGATTCTCGTATTTCATTACATTCACAGATGACCATTCTAGATATGGTTATGTATACTTGATGAAACAGAAGTCTGAATCATTTGAAAAGTTCAAAGAATTTAGACTAGAGGTAGAGAAACAAACTGAGAAAAGTATTAAGACACTTAGATCAGATTGAGGTGGTGAATACTTAGACCATGAGTTTCTAGGTTACTTAAAAGAGAATGAGATTCTCTCACAATGGTCTCCTCTTGCAACTCCACAATATAATGTAGTTTCTGAGAGGAGAAATCGTACACTGTTAGATATGGTACGATATATGATGACTCATGCAGTCCTTCCTATATCCTTTTAGGGATACGCAATTGAAACTGCAATATATCTTCTAAATAGAGTTCCATATAAATCAGTTGATAAGACACCATATGAGATATGGACTGGTAGAATACCTGGATTATCACACTTAAAGATTTGGAGATGTGAAGCTTGTATAAAGTGTGTTATATTCGATAAGCCTCAAGCTAAATTAGATAAATGCAAATTTGTGGGGTATCCGAAAGAGAGTTTCAGTTATCAATTCTATCATCCTATTGAGCAAAAGATGCTTGTCTCAAGACATGCTACATTCGTAGAAAGAGAATTTATTATCAAAGAAAGTAGTGGGAGTGAGGTTAAAATTAGAGAAGTTCAAGAGCCACAAATTCACATCAAAATGGAACAAGAACCTCAAGTTGATACATATGATGTACAACCAAGAGTTCAAGAGACACTTAGTCCGTAACGAACTAGTAGGATTTTTCATCCTCCCACTAGATTAGATCTACATATTGAGCATGGAAATGATAACATATCACTCATACATGATGAGCCTACTACTTTTAAAGAAGCAATGTCTAATATTGATTCTTTAAAATGGCAAGAAGCTTTGAGATCTAAAATGGAATGCATGTACACTAACCAAGTATGGACTTTGGTTGATGCACCCATTGGTAATGTACCTATTGGATGCAAGTGGGTTTTTAAGAGAAAAACTAACATAGATGGTAATGTATATACATACAAAGCAAGGTTAGTGGCTAAAGGTTATAAACAAAAACAAAGAGTTGATTTTGATGAAACCTTTTCATTAGTAGTTATAGTAAAATCCATTAGGATCTTGCAAGCCATAGCAGCATATCATGATTATGAAATCTAACATATGGATGTAAAAACTACATTTCTCAATGGAAATTTACAAGAGGATGTGTATATGATACAAATTGAAGGTTTTGAATCCAAGAGATTTCCTAATCAAGTATGCAAGTTTCAAAGGTCCATTTATAGACTTAAGCAAGTGTCACGGAGTTGGAACATCCATTTTGATGAGATAATCAAAGAGTTTGATTTTATAAAAAATGTGGATGAACCATGTGTGTTTATAAGAAAGTTGGTTGGAGTGCAGTCACTTTCTTGGCATTATATATGGATGACATGTTGCTAATAAGAAACAACATACCTATGCTATAGTCCGTAAATATCTAAGAACTTCTCTATGAAGGATATGGGAGAAGCAGCCTATATTCTAGGAATAAATATCTATAGAAATAGATAAAAAAAGGTTGCTTGGATTGTCCCAATCCACATATATAGATAAAGTGCTAAAGAGGTTTAGCATGGAGAATTCTAAGAGGGGGTTCTTACCTATATCGCATGGGACAGATATGTGTCCAAAGACACAAGAGTAGAGAGATAAAATGGATTGTATTCCATATGCTTCCGAAATTAGATCAATAATGTATGCGATGCTATGTACTAGACCAGATGTTTCTTATACTTTGAGCATAACGAGCAGGTTTTAGTCTAATCCTGGTGAGGGTTACTAGACAACTGTAAAAAACATCTTAAAATACTTAAGAAGAACTAAAGATGTTTTCTTGGTCTATAGAGGAGATGAATTAAGACTTCAAGGATATTTAGATGCTAGTTTCCAGTCAGATCAAGATATAAGTAGATGACAGTCAGGGTACATATTCATTCTGAATGGTAGTACAGTAAGTTGGAAGAGTTCCAAACAACTAACCATTGCAGATTTAATGACTGAATCAGAGTACATTTTAGTGTCAGAGGTGGCAAAGGAAGCAGTTTAGATCAAGAAGTTCATTGCTGAACTTGGAGTGGTTCCTAGCATTATTGAGCCCGTAGTATTGTATTGTGACAACAAAGGTGCTATTACGTAACCAAAGGAACCCAAGTCTCATCAATGGTCCAAACATGTACCCAAGAAGTTTCACTTGATCAGGGAGATAGTAGAGAGGAAAGACATAGCATTGGAGCGAGTTCCTACAAATTGGTGATTAGCTTTAGTGCAAGTGGGAGATTGTCGGTTTATGCCCTTGCAGCTAATTTATTTTGGTTGTAAATTTATTTTTATGAAATTATTATTATTTAATAAAAGGAATTCTTTATCTTTGTGTATTTATTAATTATTTGATTATTAATCATAAAGATAAAATTTGTGGAATAAATGTTATGCAATTAGAAATTGTAATGCGATTATAATTGTGAGATTCAAATTGCATTTTTTTGTATTATTCCTAAAATGTTCCTAGTCGTAGTTTCATCAAGACTAGGCATTGATGAAATGGTTAGACATGTTTGTTTCTTTCTTGTGAAAAAAGTAATTGATCTCATAGATTAAAGTAATTGATAATTCCCTTAGGTTGATTCTTAAGTGTGTTTTGCAATTGCTAATTTGTTAATATTTTGTGATTGATTCTTGAATTGATTTAATTGATTGAATTGCAATTTTGTTTTTGTTTAGTTACATTTGAAATTATGCGAATTGTTTGGCCTTAGATTTTAGGATTAGATTATCTCTCCTCGTGGGATCGACACCTTATGTACTACGTGAATAACCCGTGTGTTTGCATATTATCAAGGTTATTAATTAGAACTTTCACACATTAAAAAACCACAATCAAGTTTTTGGCGTTGCTGAGGAGACGATTAGTTTAGTTCTATAGTTTAAAGCGTTTAGTTAGTTTTTTGTTTATTTTTGTTTTCGTTCTTTCTTTCTATTTCTAAAATCGTGCTCTTGCATGAACATAAAAGTCATGAGAAGATCGAGTCGTGTAGCTGAAACCTTATATTTAGGCATAACTCGATTAGAACAATTTATTAGGAAAGCTCAGCGTGAAGAAGAAGAGAAAATTGCAAAAACAATAATGGTTGAGGAATTTCAATGAGATTTGGACCACAGAGTGAACCAATGATGTCAACAACGAACCTTTATGGACATCATAAGACCACGTTCAATGCAGTTAACCAAGGAGTAGCTAGGCCACCAGTAAAAGCAGCATCATTTGAAATCAAACCAGCCCTCTTAAACATGCTTCAAGAGAACTTGCAGTTTTATGGACTAACAAATGAGAATCCTAATGCATATATAGTGAACTTCCTTGAAATCTGTGATACCTTTTAGTACCATTAGATACAGTTAGAATTAGGCTTTTCCCCTTTACCCTTAGATATAAAGCAAAGGCTTGGTATCATTCCCTTAACCCAGCTAACGTCACGACATGGGATCAGCTAATTTGTGCCTTTTTAAATAAGTATTTACCCCTGACTAAGAGCACTAAGATCATCAAGGAAATTATCAACTTCCAACAAAGTGATAGGGATTGATCTATGAAGCATGGGAATGATCTAAGGATTTGCAACAAGAATGTCCACACCACAACTTACTCAAGGAATTCTTGTTGCAAACATTCTATAATGGAGTAACCCAACAACTGAGAGGCACAATTAATGCAGCTTTAGGAGGATCATTGATGAGAAAGATGGTTTATGAAGTGAAATAGTTAATAAAGGAGATGGCGAGTAATAGCTAGCTGTAGACGAACGAGTGGAGTAGACAAACTACTACCTTCTGAGAGCAAAAGGGAATTGTGGTTGTCGATCAAATAAAGAAATTGTAAGTGAAAATTGATAACTTTACTCGACAGCTCAACAATATGAAGGCTTCGTCCTCAGCTCTAGTGAAAGTCATGTAACTCAAGTGTAAACTCTATGGAGAAATGGACCATGATACAGTGAACTATTACTTGATAAAGGAAAGCGATCCAAAGCAAGTAAATTATATGGGAATTCAATATGGACGAGGAGGGGGGAACCATCCCTACTCCAACACTTATAACCGTAGGTGGAAGAATCATGCTAACTTCTCTTGGGCGAACAATGTTGGAGGACAACTCAGACTTTAAGGACAATAAGGCCTCCAACAATATAAACCAAGCTTAATGGAATCCAAGTCGGATAAGATTTTATATGAAATTGGAGGCATAGAGGATGCACACAGGGGGCTTGAAAGTAAATTTGAGCAAGTCACTAAGAACCATGCCTCTTTAATAAACAATTTGGAGGTCTAAGTAGGTCAACTAGTGGAGGCAATATCTACTCAGAATGCAGGAAACCTTCCAGGTAATACCGAATCTAAACCAAAGGAGTGAATCATATCCATTACTCAGAACTAGGAAAAGAAACTTGAACATGCAAAGGAAGACAAAGACAAGGGAGAAGGACAAGTAATTATGGAATTCCTTCCAAGCAAGCTTGTAATTGAGCCAATCAAGGAACCTTGTCCTAAAATTCCATATCCTATTCTAGATCAGCGGAAGTCAATTTCAACTAGGGCAATGAGGAATTTTAAGGAGATTGAATCAAACAAGGTAGAGGTCATACCGAAACATCTACAAATGAGGCTTACACTAAATGAATCAGTCAAGAGGAAAGTTAAGAAGCGCATATCAGAAGAAAACCTAAACATTGAATAGAAGAAAGAGGACCTAGGGAATTTTTACATTCCTTGCAGTATCAATGGGGTCATAGTAGGGAATTCACGAATTTAGGAGCAAGTATCAATATGATGTTGGGTTAGCCAATATACATGCATCACATGCATGAGAATGCAGCAGAAGTGTAGAAATATAAATTCTGACACCATGACAACCCCGAAAAGCCATAATCATACATGCGTGCATAGACATACAATAAGAACATGAAATTTAAAATTTTTTACCTTTTGTTTCTTCTCTTTGTTTGGGTTATTGAAACACCAAACCCTTCCTTGATCACCCAAGAACATGCAACGATGAAGACAAAGAAGTGTGTGAGGGTGTTAGAACACCAAACTTGATGAATTCAAGTAGATGTTTAAATGGGAGATAGATCAAGATTATCTTGCATGCAATTAGTTTTTTGCAACAATTGCATAAATTACATAAAGACAACTCAAGACCTCTTCTCTCTCTCTCTAGAACTCTTCTAGAGCCCTTTGTCTCTCATATGAGTGTGTAAGAATTGAAAAAACCTTCTGTAGATAAGTGAATAACTCACTTATATATCAATTGTCGAGGCTTCAGTCACGATTCTGGCTTAAAAACTAGACTCGCCTTTTGTCATGATTGTGGCCTACTTAACAATAGTCACACACACACTTTTTTTCATCCTATCTTTTATGCGTGTGATTGTTAGGACCCCAGTTATTTTAGGTACTTAAATTAACTCTTAATTTAAGAAAATCATGAAGGGTTTCATGATGTCAATTTACCAAAAAATAAGTGGATTAACGCACGAACTCTTCGATAGTTAGTTATCCAACTTACGAACCTTTCCATTGACAATTACCGTGTAATTTGTCCTTTTACCATACTATACCCTACTTGGTTCAGAGTATGGGATATGTGTCAATTCCCACTAGATTGACTGCGTCACATCTAGTCCAAGTGATGTTAGTTCTTATCTTAGGATCTTACTACTTTATGTACCGTTGAAGACTCTCTTCATGACACATAACTGTTTTGTCCAGAGACTCATAAGTAATGACCCTGACAAGAGGTCATGGTTATCATCTCCTTCTATCAGGAGTGGTGAATCCTTTATTGGCTACCCAATTACCTTTGAATACCAATAGTTGTACCTAATCACCACCCTAAAAGTGAACTTGACTTGAGGTGACAAGGAATGATGTCAAAGCATAGGATTAGTATCCAAGATATCCTTGAGTACCTCAAGTCTAAGAATATTTGCACCATTGCTATGATGAGATTAATAATTAACATTTGATAGATCATCCATATGATAATCTTATAGGGGCCTTCTGATGTACTTACTACTCTTAGTAAGCATCCATATGTTTGTAAGCATCTTATGCTTACAGTTTGTGAGATCCACTACTTGATCAAATTCAAAAAGTATAACATGTGTTAGTCTGTCTGAATTAATAATGCCCTATCTTATTAATCATATGACTAGGGATTATTTAGTTACTGACATAATTGCACATGATAGGAATCTCATTATCATGATCTCATCATGATTTCCTTCATGCTATGTTTTGTATTATGGACTTCATTAATTCGATTTAAGATCGACATCAATTCATATATAAACGAATATCAAATTAATGAAAAATTACCTTTCGCTTTATTAATCAAAATAATGTTTATATAAAAGTACTAAAGGTGATTACCGTTAGAGCACTACTCTAACAATCTCCCATTTGCACTAAAGTTAATCACCTTTGTATCTAATACCATAGGTGAGTACACTAGAATCAAATTTTATTTGAGGAAATGGCTTAGTCAAAAGATCATCGATGTTCTGATTTGTAGGCACCCTCTCTATCTTCACATCACCTCTATCAATTATCTCCCTGATCAGGTGATATCTCCTGAGGACATGCTTAAACCTCTAATGAGACCTTGGTTCCTTAGCTTGAGCAATAGCCCCATTATTGTCACAATACAATAGTATTGGGTCTATTATGCTTGGAACTACTCTAAGTTCCATAATGAACTTTTTGATCCAAACAACTTCTTTCGCTGCTTCCGCAGCTACGATGTACTCTGACTCGGTCATCGAATCTACAATCGTCTCTTGTTTGAAACACTTCCAACTGACTTCTCCACCATTCAGTATGAAAACATAACTTGATTAGGATTTGGAGTCATCCTGGTCAGATTGAAAATTGGCATCCATATGTCCGCTCACTATAAGATCTCCATTTTTGTATATTAAGAATACATCCTTAGTCCTTCTCAAGTACTTTAGGATATTCTTAACAGCCACCCAGTGAGACTCACTAGGATCTGATTGATATCTACTCGTAACACTTAGGTCATACAATATATTAGGTCTTGTACATAACATAGCATACATGATTGATTATACTATCGAAGTATACAGGATCATACTTATGCGAATCCTTCATCTTGCGTCTTAGGACATATAGATTTCGAGAGTTTTATCCCATGAGTCATGGGAAGAAACCCTCTTTTGGACTGCTCCATGTTAAACCTCTTTAGCACTTTATCTATGTATGTCAACTGTGAAAGACCTAGCAACTTCTATGATCTTTCTCTATAGATCTTTATTCCCAATATATAAGTTGCTTCTCTAAGTTCTTTCATGGAAAAATTCTGGGATAATAAATTTTGACTGATTGCAAACTTTAGACATCATTTCCTATTAGTAATATGTCATCCATATATAACACAAGGAATTTGATAATGATAGTTATGTGTTATTCTATGTTTTTATAAGTAATTGGCATGTGTTTCTTGCACAATCGTTGAGTATTATTGTAGTTTAGGATTCATTTTATATGTTTTCATTTAGTTTGATTTTCATTGTTGTTCTTTTATGTTTGATGTTAATTTAGGGTAAAAATTGATTATTTTTATGTAAGAAGGAAGGTTGAGCAACTTGGAAATTGAGCTAGAGATCAAAGAGGAGAAGAGAAGAGGAGACATTCTGTTACAAAATCCCACAATCATGGGAATCATGCCAATTCCCACAATCGTGGGAACTTTAATCTGAGACATTATGCGAGGCTCAATTAAACTTGGGATTTCTGGACTATAAAAGATAATTAAGCCTCCATGGATGAAATAGGAAGAAAACTCTCTGTAGAAAAGAGCCTCCTCGAGTGAAGAATACAAGCTTTGAGTCTTGAGGAAGTGAAGATACAAGGATTATCATCAAGATTAGGAAAATAGCACATCAACATCAAAAATTCCAGATTTGGGCAAAGAAGAGTAGTTTCTTTATTCAATTTTTTGCCAATTTTACCTCTTCTAATCTTTGTAGAATGGAAAATTTGGGTGTTGATGTTATGGAGACCACAAGTGGTTGATTTGTTTTAGAGATTGCTTTTGAACTATTTTTGTTAAACTCCTATTTTATTAAATTGAATGAAAGTTGTCTTTGATGATTATTCATTTTATTTCTATCTTGCAATAAATCGAGAGAATGAGTAAGGTTATTTGTGTAATAATGTTCAACGAGAGTTGGCAACGTATAAACTTGCAATCATTATGTTAATTGATTAGTTAGAAGAGAGATCTCAGCTAATTCAGTTGATCACCAATAGGATAGTTTAATAACTAGTTAAATTGGTAGAGTGATTGGGTAGGTTAAGAAATCGTTGAATTGACTTCATTAAATTTAATTAAGGACAATTAATTGCACCTTGAGAGAGGGTAGTTAATACATTCGAAAATCTTAGGTAAGACACAATTCGATTAATAAAATAGGAGGGAGAAAAAATAGGGAGAAAGTGATCTCTAGTAATTAGATTCTTGAATTCCAATTTTCTGCATTTTGGTGTTGTTCATTATTTATTATTAGTCTTTTAATTTAATTTAATTTTTCAGATTATTTCCATTAAATAATTTTGTTTCTTAAACAAAGCTTGATTTAAATTAAGTGGTGTCTGGGCATCAATCTTTGTGGGATTGATATTCGCTTTCTAATTACAAGTTACGACTCATACACTTGTAGTTTTTGAGCTTAAAATGAGTAGATTGTTTTGTATAAATTACACTTAATGGATAGCACTCTCACTAACCTTATTGTACACACAAGGTTTATTAGGATTTTGTAACAAAACAAACTCTTTGATTATCTCATCAAATCGATGTTCCAAATCCTAGATGCTTGCTTGAATCTATAAATAGATTTATGAAGCTTGCATACCCTTTTGCCATCTTTGGATACGAAGCCCTCAGTTTGTATCATATACACAACCTTAACTAGGTTTCCATTCAGGAAAGTTGTCTTCATATCTATTTTCTATATTTCATAATCATAATGAGCAGTAATGCCTAAGAGTATTCTAATGGATTTAAGCATGGCTAGGGGGCTAAATGTCTCATCATAGTCAAATCCTTGTCTTTAACGATATCCTTTAGCAACTAACCTTGCTTTATAGGTAATCACATTAACATTCATGTCAATTTTCTTCTTGAAATCCACTTGCACCCCATAGGTTTTAGCCCTTCGGGTGGGTTAACCATAGTCCATAATTGTTTTTCATACATAGAATCCATTTCGGTCATCATAACTTAAAGCCATTGTTCATATTCTAAACTCTTCAGAGCCTCTTCATAAATTGTAGGCTCATTGTCTTCTATGAGCAATTCGTCATTTTATTCACTTACAAGAAATCCATATCTGTTTGGAACATTGCGTATCTTACTTGACCTATAAACATTTTGTGTGTTAAAAGGTTCAACTATTGTCTCATCTCTGTGAATAACAATTTCAGGCTCAGTTAGTTGATATGCTTCTATTTGATCATCATGAACTTCATCAAGTTCAACTTTGCTACCATTGTCTTCTCTTAGAAGAAACTCTTTCTCTAAAAAGACAACATGCTTTGAGATAAAGACCTTTTGCTTTAAAACATTATAGAACTGATATCCAATTATTTATTTAGGATATCCTATAGACAGACATTTATCAGATTTTGCTTTAAGCTTATCTGATTGAATCCGCTTTATGTAAGCCAGAAAACCCCAGACTTTCATATGAGAAAGATAGGGCTTTTTTTAGTTCATATCTTATGAGGAGTAACTTCAACTACCTTTGGAGGGACTCTGTTTGTCATATAAACAACAGTCTCGAGTGCATAACTCCAAAAGGATTTCAATAGATTTGCTAAGCCCATCATTGACCTTACTATGTCCAATAAGGTTCAGTTTCTCCTTTCAACCACACCATTATATTACTTTGTGTAAGGTGGAGTCCATTGGGATACTATCCCAGTATCTCCGAGATAAGTTCGAAACTCCTCGTTTAAGTATTCACCATCTTGATCTAATCGAAGTGTCTTAATACTTCTATCAAGCTGTTTCTCTGCTTTATGTCTAAATTGTTTGAACATTTCAAATGCTTTAGACTTGTATCTCATTAGATAAACATACCCATATCGTGAATAATCATTAATAAAGGTAATGAAGTACATAAAACCACCTTTAGCATGAATGGAGATCAGACTACATCCATCAGAATGTATTAGGTTTAATAACCCATTCACTTGTTCACCCTTTCCTTTAAAAGGTAATTTAGTATTTGTGTAGCTTAATCATGCGTTTCTCACTTATCTGGTCAAGTCGACAATGCCATAAGTAAGATGATTTTAAGTTATCTAGGTTTTTTCTTTTATTTCCATTGACATTTAAAATTGGATTATATATATCTAATATGTAAATATCATTACACAATGTAGCAGTACTATACAACATTTCATTTAACTTAATTGAAAAACCATTGCTTGAAAAATTTAAATGAAATCCCGCTTTATTAAGACATGAAATAGATACAATGTTCTTTGTCACAACGGGTACATAATAGCAATTATCGCAAATTAGCTCTAGCTCATTAGGAAGATACAAAACATATGTTCCTACGGCTAATGCAGCAATTCTTGATCCATTTCCCACATGTAGATCCTCTCCCTTCTTGAGCGGTTTACTATCCTTGAGGCCTTGCATATCAACACATATGTGTGAGCCACATTCGATATTTAATACCCAAATGTTATGATCAGAAATAGTATTAACCTCAATGATAAATAACACACCTGAAGTTTTGCAGTTTCTCTTCCAATGTCCTTCTTTATCACAATGGAAGCATATCCCCTTTGATGTTGTCTCCTTTGCTTTCTTCTTGGCTACAACTCCCACTGGCTTCTTAGACTTCTTCTTATTCTTTTGGTTCTTCTTGCGAGAATCAGAAGTAGAGTCCACCAGCATCACAACCTTATTATCTTTCTTGACAGTTTGCTCAATTGTTTGCAGCAGATTAATCAGCTTAAGTATCATTATGGATATCTAGTTCATCCGATGGTTAAGAACAAATTGTTAATAAATATCAGTCAAACCACTCAAAATTAAGTCTATACTTAATTCATGATCCATTGCAAAACGTAAACTACCTAACTTCTCAATGTATCCATACATCTTCAGTGCATAATATACCGGAGATGATCCCTCATCCATCTTTGAGCGAAAAAGCAACCTCGAGGTCTTAAACCTTTCAGACTGAGCTTGCTCATCAAACAGTTCCCTTAGATGGTAGACTATCATATGAGCATCTATATAGCCTCATGCTGTTTTTGTAGTTCTGGTGACATAGAGACCAACATCATATAGCTAGACAACTTACTATCATCTAGTAGATTCTTGTAAGCTTTCTGATCCTCATCAGATGCAGTAGCAATAGGGGGATTGGGAAGTGGTTCATCTAGGACATATCCTAGTTTTTCAGATTTGAGAACGACTCTCAAATTTTTTAGCCAATCTAAGAAGTTAGGTCCTAGGAGTTTGTTGGAGTCTTAATAGAAAGCATAGGTTCACACTAGATGAAGACGTCATGGTGATTCAATAACCTAGAAGAACGAGAGAAAGTGTTAGAATGTATATCAATAGATATCGATAAGGACTTTAATCACATGCATTATGGTTCCTATTATTCCTATTCAAATCCATAGCCCTCACTATGAATTCGAGAAAACTTGTAGTTTTCTTAATGGGTCGATATCTAATATCATCAAGAATGACCTTGGGTTTGCCCAACAAGCCACCTTAGGTCAATCAATAGGTATAATTCATACAAATTGCATTTAGTTATGCAACTATCGACTTTTTCCATCAACTGTTGATTTAGCACACTTATTGGGTTATCAACTCTTATGTATGGATGAATTTGAGTGGACATATGTATTTACATATGGATAAGATTGAGTTGAAATTAGTTATACTTGAAAAAGTTATCGATTAGAGATGATGAATTTTGAATAGGAATTGTGGTGACATATAAGTAAGATATGTGATGGTATAAAAGCATGAAGATTAATTAATCATGGTTAAGGTGTTTTTCATTAGATTATGCCCGCATTATATGACTCTGGATAGTTGGCTAATAAGGGTTCTCTGAAATAACCCTACAGGTAATAAGCTCACGTGTTATGATATTCTGGATAGTTGGGCTCCGTAACTGGGGTCCAATAGTTATGGTATCAGAGCACCGGTATTACGATCTTACCTGGGCAACTTTCAAGATAGGTGTTCATCGTAAGAGCGATTGTTAAGAGTTCGAATAGGTGTCAATCGCAAGAGTGATTGTTAATAGTTTGAGTTGATAGAATTAGTGAGAAAATGATGATACC
>JAOQMS010065298.1:0-24445 GCA_027563885.1 Erythroxylum longipes
TGTGTGTGTGTGTGTGTGTGTGTGTGTGTGTGTGTGTGTGTGTGTGTGTGTGTGTGTGTGTGTGTGTGTGTGTGTATCTGTGTGTCTGTGTGTCTGTGTGTCTGTGTGTGTATGTATGTGTGTGTGTGTGATATATGTATAATATCATCCAAGTATTGATGAGACCTAAGAATACATCCCTCAATCAAAATATTAGGACTTATATCTTCTATTGATATGGCAAGAACCAGAATTCTTTTAGTGTTGGGTTGTTGGGAAAATCCAAGCACACACTACACGAATATGTTCAAACCATGGAAATTAGATTTTCATATTAATGGGTTAGTCCTAACTTGAAACGTTGATTTGTTGGGCAAACCCAAGTTCAATATGGATAGAGACAGAGTTGGGTAGTATACATGGGATGTATATGCATCAAGAGTTGATAACCCAATGAGTGTGCTAAATCAACAGTTGATGGCACAAGTCGATAGTTGCATAATTAAAAGCAATTGGTATGAATGATACCTACCGATTGACCTAAGGTGGCTTATTGGACAAACCCAAGGTCATTCTTAGTGATATTAAATATCGATCCCATTAGGAAAATTATAATTTTTCTCGGATTCATAGTGAGGGCTATAGATTTGGATAAAATATTGGGATCCATAATGCATGTGATTAAAGTCCTTATCAATATGCATTTGTATACATTCTAACACTTTCTCTCATTCTTCTAGGTTATTGAATCGTTGTAATGTCTTTGTCCAATGTAAACTTACGCTCTCTACTTGACTCTAACAAACTCATGAGACCAAACTTCTTAACTTGGCTACAAAATTTGAGAATTATTCTCAAATTTGAGAAACTAGGATAATTCTTAGATGAGCCATTTCCCAATCCCCCTGCTGCTGATGCTTCTAATGAGGATCAGAAAGCTTATAAGAAGCTACTAGATGATAGTGAACTGGTTAGCTGTATTATGCTGGCCTCTATGTCACCAGAACTGTAAAAGTAGTATGAGGCTATGGATGCTCAAACCATAGTCTACCATCTAAAGGAATTATTTGATGAGTATGCTCAATCTAAAAGGCTCAAGACCTTAAGGTTATTTTTTCGCTCTAAGATGGCTGAGGGGTCTTCTTCAGTGCAGCACGCACTGAAGATGAATGAATAGATTGAGAGGTTAGCTAGTTTGGGTTTCATAATGGATCATGAAATAAGTATAGACTTAATTCTGATTGTTTTGACCAATATTTATTCACAGTTTGTGCTTAACTATCGGATGAACCAAATATCCACAACAATACTTGAGTTGATTAATCTAATCAAAACAATTGAGCAAACTGTTAAGATGGATAGTAAGGCTATGATGCTGGTGGACTCTACTTCTGGTTCTCGCAAGAGGGACCAAAAGAAAAAGAATAAGTCTAAGAATCCAGTGGGAGGTGTATCCAAGAAGAAGAAAAAGGACAATGCACTAAAGGGAATATGCTTTCATTGTAACAAAGAAGGGCATTGGAAGAGGGATTGTAAACCCTATTTGGAGTCGCTGAAGAAAGAAGGCATTAGATGCTTCACCGTCTACTTCAGATGTGTTATTTGTCATTGAGGTTAATATTATTTTTTATTATAACATTTGGGTATTAGATACGGGATGTGACTCACGCATATGTGTTGATATGTAGGGTCTTAGGGATATTAGACTGCTCAAGAAGGGAGAGATGGACCTATATGTGGGAAATGGAGCAAGAGTTATTGCATTAGCCGTAAGAAGTGGGCTAGAGTTAATTTTGGATAATTTCTATTATGTACCTATTGCGATAAAGAACATTGTATCTGTTTCATGTCTTAATAAAACGAGATTTCATTTAATTTTTTCAAGCAATGGTTGTTCAATTAAGTTGAATGAAATGTTGTATGGTACTGCTACATTGTGCAATGGTATTACATATTAGATATTCACAGTCCAATTTTAAATATCAATGACAATAAAAGACAAAACAAGATAACTTAAATCATCTTACTTATGGCATTGTTGACTGGGCCATGTAAATGAGAGACGCATGGCTAAGCTATACAAGAGTGGTAGCTTCGGGTCATTTGATTATGAATCATATGACACATGTGAATCTTGCTTGTTAGGTAAGATGATTAAATTATCTTTTATAGGAAAGGGTGAACGTACGAATGGGTTATAAGACCTAATACATTATGATGTATGTGGTCCGATGTCCATTCATATCAGAGGTGGTTTTATGTACTTCATTGCCTTTATTGATGATTATTCACAATATGGGTATGTGTTCTAATGAGATAAAAGTCTAAAGCATTTAAAATGTTCAAACAATTTAGACATGAAGTAGAGAAACAACTCGATAAAAGTGTTAATACACTTCGATCAGATTGAGGTGGTGAATACTTGAACGAGGAGTTTCTAATTTATCTCGACGGTAATGAGATTGTATCCCAATGAACTCCACCTGACACACTGTAATAGAATGCTGTGGCTAAAAGGAAAAACCAAACCTTGTTGGATATGGGAAGGTCAATGATAGGCTTAGTAGATCTACTCAAATCCTTTTGGGGTCATGCACTCAAGACTGTTATTTATGTGATAAACAGAGTCCCTTTAAAAGCAGTTGATGTTATTGCATATGAGATATGGACTAACAAAAAACCTATCTTTCTTATATGAAAGTTTAGGGTTGTCTGACTTACGTAAAGTGGATTCAATCAGACAAACTTGAAGCGAAATATGATAAATGTCTATTTGTGGGATATCTTAAGGAAACAATTAGATATCAATTCTACAATGCTTTAGAGAAAAAGGTGTTTGTTTTAAAGCATGCTATCTTTTTAGAGAAATAGTTTCTTCTAAAAGAAGACAGTGGGAGTAATGTTGAACTTATTAAAGTTTATGATGTTCAAACAAACGCAGATCAATTGCTTGAACCTGAGATTGTTGTTCATGGAGATGAGACAATAGTTAAACCTTCTGGCACACAAAATGTTTATAGGTCAAGTAGGATATGTAATGTTCTGGAGAGATATGGATTTCTTATAAGCAAACATAATGACGTATTGCTCATAGAGGACGATGAGCTTATAACCTATGAAGAGGCTCTGAAGAGTTCATCAGAATATGAAAAATGGCTTCAAGCCATAAAGTCCGAAATGGAATTTGAAAACCAAGTTTGTACTTTGGTTGACCTACCCGAAGGGCTAAAACCTATAGGGTGCAAGTGGATTTTCAAGAAGAAAATTGACATGGATGGTAATGTGATTACCTATAAAGCGAGGCTAGTTGCTAAAGGTAATCATCAAAGACAAGGAGTTGACTGTGAAGAGACATTTAGCCCCGTAGCTATGCTTAAATCCATTAGAATACTCCTAGCCATTGCTACTCATTATGATTATGAGATATGACAAATGGATGTGAAGATGAATTTCCTGAATGGAAACCTAGCTGAGGATGCGTATATGATACAACCTGAGGGCTTCATATCCAATGATAGTAAAAAGGTACACAAGCTTCAAAAATCCATTTATGGATTGAAGCAAGCATCTGGGAGTTGGAACATCTGATTTGATGCGACAATCAAAGAGTTTGGTTTCTCAAAAAATCCGAATGAACCTTGTGTGTACAAAAAGGTTGATGGGAGTGTTATCGTATTCCTTGTGTTATATGTGA
The DNA here is from genome assembly GCA_027563885.1 of Erythroxylum longipes. Lineage (NCBI taxonomy): Eukaryota > Viridiplantae > Streptophyta > Magnoliopsida > Malpighiales > Erythroxylaceae > Erythroxylum > Erythroxylum longipes. The sequence goes on from JAOQMS010065298.1 coordinate 3,674, forward strand.
ATGACATATTACTAATATGTCAAATTTTGGTTATCCCAGAATTTCTCCATGAAAGACCTTAGAGAAGCAACTTATATATTGGGAATAAAGATCTATAGAGATGAATCAAGGAAGTTACTGGGTGTTTCATAGTTTACATATATAGATAAAATGTTAAAGAGGTTTAACATAGAGCAGTCCAAGAGAGAGTTTTTTCCTATGACTCATGTGATAAAACTCTCGAAATCTATATGTCCCAACGCATAAGATGAGAGGAATCGCATGAGTTTGATCCCATATACTTCAGCTATAGGATCAATCATGTATGCCATGTTATGTACAAGACCCGATATATCATATACTCTAAGTGTTACAAGTAGATATCAATTGGATCTTGGTGAGTGTCACTGGGTGGCTATTCAGAATATCTTAAAGTACTTGAAAAGGAAGAAGGATGTGTTATTGGTATATGGATATGGAGATCTTGTAGTAAGTAGGCATACAGATGCCAGTTTTCAATTTGACTAAGATGACTCCAAATTCTAGTCAGGTTATGTTTTCACACTGAATGATGGGGCAGTCAGTTGGAAGAGTTCCAAATAAGAGACGATTGCAAATTCAACAATCGAGTCAGAGTACATTGCAGCTATAGAAGCAGCAAAAGAAGTTGTTTGGATTAAGAAGTTAGTTGTAGAACTTGGAGTGGTTCTGAGTATTGTAAACCCAATACTGTTGTATTGTGACAATAATGGGGCTATTGCTCAAGCTAAGGAACTAAGGTCTCATCAGAAGTCCAAGCATGTACTCAGGAGATATCGCTTGATTAGGGAGATCATTGATAGAGGTGATGTGAAGATAGAGAGAGTGCCCACAATTTAAAACATCACTGATCCTTTGAGTAAGGCACTTGCTCAAATGAGATTTGATTCTAGTGTACTCGTCTATGGTATTAGATACAAAGGCGATTGACTTTAGTGCAAGTAGGAGATTGTTAGAGCAGTGCTCTAAAGATAATCACCTTTAGCACTTTGTACAAACTTTATTTTGATTAATAAAGAAAAATGAAATTTCATTAGTTTGTGGTTCATTTATTTATGAATTGATGTCGTTCTTAAATCTAATTAATGAAGTTCATGTTACAAAACATAACATGAAGGAAATCAAGATGAGATCATGATAATGAGATTCCTATCATGTGTAATTATGTTGCTGTCTAAATTATCCCTAGTCATAGGATTAATGAGACAGGACATTGTTAATCCAGATACACTAGCACATGTTATACTCCTTGATTTGATCAAATAGTCAATCTTATAAACTGTAAACATGAGATATTTAGAGTTAACATGTGGATGCCTACTAAGAGTAGTAAGTACATCAGATGACCCGCTATGAGATTATCGTATAGATTATCTATCAAATGTCATTGATTAACCTCATCATAGCAATGATGCAAATATCCTTAGCCTTGAGGATGTATTAGATACTAATCTTGTGCTTTGACACCATTCCTTGTTGCCTCAAGATGAAGTCCCTCACAGGGTGGTGATTGGGTACGGCTATTGGTATTCGAAGGTAATTGGGTAGCCAATAAAGGATTCACCAGTCTTGATAGAAGGAGAAGATACCTATGACCTCTTATCTAGGTCAATGCTCGGAAGTCTCTAGCCAGAGCAATTATATGTCATGAAAAGAGTCTTCAATGACACATAGAGTAATAAGATAACCAAAACAAGAACTAACATCACTTGGACTAGATTTAACATAGTTAGTCTAGTGGGAGTTGACACATAGTCCATACTCCGAACCAAGAGGGGTATAGGATGGTGAAGGGACGAATTGCATAGTAATTGATTATGGAAAGGTTCGTAATTCGAATAATTAACTATCGAAGAGTTTAAGTGTTAATCTATTTACATTATGGTAAATTAGCATAATGAAACCCTTCATGATTTGCTCGGATTAAGAGCTAATTCAAGTGACCAAAATTACTGGGAACATAAGGGTCACATGTATAAAAGATAAAATAAAAAACAAATTGTGCATGGTTGTCAATTAAGCAGTCCACAATCGTGATTGACTTAATGATAGGTGGTACATAAGTAAGTTCTTCACTTATGTACACACAAATTTTTAGCCATAAAATACACTCAATAGAGAGACTAAGGGTTTAGAAGAGTTTTGTAAGTTGAGATTAGTGATCTTGAGATTTATTCATGCAATCTTACGTAATTGTTGCATGAGATTAATTGTATGAAACTTGGTCTTAATCTAACTCTCACTATAGCATCTATTTGAACTCATCTTGTTTGGTGCTCTAACCACCCTTACATACTGATTTTTCTTCATCTTTGTGAGCTCTATAGAGGCCAAGCAATGTGTTTAGTGTTTGCTACACCCAAACAAGGAGAAGATTCAAGAAAAGAGGAGTATTTGTAAGGTACATATGATATAATTTCATGTTCTTATAATCTATTTATACGTGCACATAGATTCTAGATTTTCTGAGGATGTTATGGGGTTAGAATTTTGATTCCGACACTTCCACTATCTTTCGATGTATGTAATGTGTGGATCTATGGCTACCTAACAAATTGAGATACTAATATCATAAAAAGTACAAACATTAATAGTAATATATTCTGTTACCATAAAAACCATGGATTAAGACCTCACTTAGTCGAACATTAGTTATTAACACTTAGTTTTGTCTTATTTATTTTGCTTTATTTCAGTTTGTCCTTTAGCTTATAAACATTTATCCGTTTAACTTTAGCAACTGATTTTTTGGTAAGCTCTCCTAACTACAGGAAGCTTTTCGTCATTTTGTATTTACTTTAGTAAGGCTTTTAAGAAGAAAGATATTAGAAGACCATTATATAATCTTATTGATATATTGAATTCTTTTAGTAAAGGAGAGACTTAAGTTACACCATTTACCAATTTTCCTTTTCATAATTTCAAGCAGTTGTAAATAATCTTTATAGGTTGGTCCCTTAGTTGTAACAGGTATACGAAGATAAGGAAATAGAGGAATCCTTAACTTAGAACCTATTAAGTTAGTAAGTCATCTTGTAAGATGATTTGATCCATAAAAACAAAGAAATGACTCTTGTCTTTATTAATAGAAAGATCAAAAAGTTCTTTAAATGTTACAAGAGTATTAATTAAAGACTTTATATATTTTTCATCAACTCTAAACAAAAGAAACAAATCATCAATAAAAGATAGGCTGAAACATCTCAAAATTTTACATTTTTTAACCTTAAATTCCCCCTTTATCTTATGTTGTATTTAACCAAATTCATTAAAGTTTTAAGACATAAAGTGAATAAGTAAGGAGAAATAAAATCACCTTTCCTCATCTTTTTACCTTCTTTGATTATGATGGTGGCTTGCTATTTATTAGCATACAATAAGAAGTTAAAGATATGCATTGTTTGATCCAACTTTTGAATTTTGTTAGAAATCAAAGTCTTTTAGAGTGTGAAAAATAAAATCCTAATTGATAAAATCAAATGACTTATGAAAACCTACTTTAATTGCATAACTCTTAATTGAATGTCTCTTATTATAATCCTTAAACAACTTTTATACTAATAGGGTATTGTCACCTATTGTCTGCTTTAGGTGAAAGGCCCTTAAGATTGATGTAGGGCATTAAAACATCTTCAAGTATAAAATCCACTAACCTTACAATGATTTTATACAAGTTGTTATAATAAGAGATTAGTATGAAGTTCTCCAGATAAGTTGGATTTGGAATTTTGGGGATAAGACTAATGAAAGCTTTGCATAATTCTTTTAAGATTTTTCCCTCCCTAAAGAATTCTAGAGTAGCTTTAATAACCTCGTTCTTAATCAATTTTCAATAATTTTGATAGAAGAAGGAATAAAATCCATTTGGACTTAGGGATTTTACCGCAAACAATACTTTTTCCATATCTGCAACATTGAATGGTACACAAACTTAACATTTTTAGTAATATAGAGATCCTGTTGATTTTCCTCTTGGAGAGAATTGTTTTATGAAAGATGTTAATGTTCCTATGACCATCTTTAAGCCACTAAATTCTTGATTTTTGCTTTAGCAAAGAGGTATGCTTCTCTAAAGATCTTATGTAGGTAATGGTTCTCTCCTTATTTTGATTAAATGTGTCTCCTATAAACAGATATAGATCATCTTGAATCTAGCTAAGCTTTTCTTAACTACCTCTATAGTTAAATGAGTATTATGAAATATTTTCTGATTTAGATCTCTTAGTTCCTATTTGACCATTTAAAGCTTCCTTACGTAGATATAAGCTTTGCATCCTTTAAAATCTAAGACTATACCTTTTATCAACGCCTCCTAATATCAATCCATTCCCACTAAGTAATTTGTAAAGCAAAAGGGAGCTTTTCTTTGGTAATATGTGAATAGGTTGTGAGTCACTATTAGTAAATGATACAAGAATAGAGGACTATAAGAAATAACCTCACTTTTTGAAAATTTATCTAAACAAGTGTTATTAACCAAATCCTTACCTAAATTCTTCTTTATAAATTGTTTCCCACTTTACTTGTTGTTCTAAGAAAAGAAATTCCCTCCTATACTTTAAATCAGTAACTTCTATATGATTAGCACAGTTCCTAAAATCCTCATTATAGTTCCTTAAGCTTATGTTTCCTTCAACTTAAAAATGTAGTATAGTAATACTAAATTTTGTTTATATTATCCATAGTGTATCAATATAAGAGTGAATCTCTTTCAACTTGTCCCATAGAAAGCATTTTTAGAAAGCAGGATCAGAGTCATACACAAAACTTTTATACATTATAGTTTTGTCTTGCAGCAGGCTCACTAAAAAATGAATGATTTGGTTTGTAATCAAAGACCAAGAAGCTTCAATTCTATATAATTATATATATTGACTATTATTCCATTGTAATAAGATTCAAAACTAGAAATGACTTAGCAATAGAAATATAGCCTCTTACACTTATTAGCTTTGATTTTTGTCTCCAAAAAACCAAATAGTATAGGTTTTATTCTATAAAGGTAATCATGAATTACCTTGTACTTTTTAAGGCTATTAAGCCCCTTACATTCCATAAGAAAAATTGACATTAGGAGGGGGTTAAAGGTCTACATCTCTTTTTTTATTTTTTTTCCAGATTTCTTATTATTTGCTATTTTAACATCATTTCCTATGATGTCAAGATCCATTTGATTTGATTGTGAGGTTACAGCTCCACCAATTATACCAGAGGCATAAGCAACATCAATTGTGTTATTAAGCTGACTAATTAGATTAGCCTGATCCTAAAGGGGGTTCTTGACTCTATTAACTTTTTTTTGAGGAAGTAATAATTTCAGCTATGTTAAAAATTTGAGGACCACTCTATCTTGTAATATGTTCCCCTTCTTTATAGTCTATTGCATATTTCTCTTTATACTTTTCTTCTAACATGACAGTTCATAATTCTTTAGTGGTTATGCATTTTTGCTTTAATTGCCACACTTTCTTCTTGTAGCTCCTAACCTATAGGCTCAAATAACCCTCTCTATAATGTTTTTCCTATTGGCTTCCATTTCTTCCCATGATGGTTTAAGATAGGTCTCCATTGATAAGAGAATTTAACCATGTTTTTAAATATAATGTCATTATCACCGGCCTCTTCAATGGGGTCAATTCAAGTAAATCCTAATGTAAGCCCACCATTACACGAATTTTAGCATAACCTATTTTCTTTATTGAGATCATGATTTCATCCATTCAAATTATCTTGTTAATGGATCTCATCAAATGACTCAATCTTTTAGTTGACCAATATTTGAGGGGAATATTGTTAATGTTGATTCATATTGAAATCAGCTTCAACTTTCCATTTGAAACTTAGTTTCTAATGTTAGAACTAGATGGGCTTATTACTGAAATGCCATAGACCAACCTCGATGTTTCTTTATGCATTTTTAATAAATTTTTAAAAGAGAAAAATATCATCTTCATTCACCAATACTTCCTTCAATTCCCTTTTTTCAGTGATGAAGGGCCTATAATTTCATTAAGGAATATGTTAGAAATTTGTCTAAAAAGAATCTAACTAATGATGATGCCCACTTATTTACACCATCTCTAAAAAACTTCCATTGGTGGTTCAATAATCCAACTCCCGTTAATAAGACCTAGAGGGTAGTATTGAAGTTTATCTAAAAGAGAAGAGTCTCTAATAACTTGTCACCAACTTAACTTTGTCTCTTATGGTCAAGAGCTACAGGAATATATTGAAGAGGAGATGACTATGAGGGTTAAGGTAAGTTAATGCAGTTAAAAGTGGAAGGTTTAAGGTTGAAAGAAACAATAGGGGAGGGATCAAGATTAGGTAGAGGGTAGGGAAGATTAAGAGAAGGAGAAAGTGGGAGGGAGGATTACTTATTTGAGTAACTTGACCTAGTTGTGAACTAATTAGGAAAGAGATATATTATTAAAAAAGGAAAAGAACAAACTAAACAATTGAAAATTTTGAAAAATAATTCCTAAAAAGATAAGTTGAAGAAGGTGGGAAAGCCCCACCCATATAAAGGAAGGAGAGTGCAAGAAAATACTAGGACTTAGGAAGGTAGCAGGAGCTCAACCTGAATAGGTAAAGGTAGTAGGAGCTCAACTTGAACAGTTGAAGGTACCAAGCACGTTTGTAACCCAAAGAGAAGTTTGGTAGACCATCAAGAAAGTTGGGGAAAATAAGTAGAATAGTAAGAAAACTAAAATAAGCGGAATAAAGGGTACTAGAGAAGAAAGGATGAGAGGAAGGCTAAGAAAATTAAACACCAGGAGATCCATACACCACAAAGCACAGCGAGCACACTAAAGAAAGAAGGACGTGAAACTAGAAGAGACTAAAGAGAAGAAGGAAATTCTTATACTAAACATAATTTTGGTATGTGGATTTTGATTAAAGATGGCAATAGGTCAAGTTAGACTTAGGTTACTTTTGGCCCTAGCCTAGCTTGAAATTTTTTATAAGGGCCTGAGCCTAGCTCGAGGCTCACATTTTGAGCTCAAGTTCAATCAAATTTGAGCAACCTGAAGCTCAAAATTATTTTTAATTAAACTTAATTTTAAAACCAACATCATTTATACTTAAGGCTTTAGGCAAAATTAGACCATAAAGCCTAAGTCCAAACCCGACTTGAAACCTAAAAATTAAAAAAAAAACCTGGCTTATAGACTAATTAACTCGAGGCTAATCTGTTCACTTTGAGTTGAGTCGAGCCAGTCTGGGTATAAATGCCACTTGACTTTGAGAGGCTCCCTCTTCTCTTTGGTTTACTTGATACTTCTAATTGCATTTTATTTCTTGTTTCTAGTCATTTGAAATCCTGGTTTCCATTCGTCCTTCCTTTAATAAATTGTTTCTCCTTTTTATCACCTCCAAGCATCTTTCCTCACTATTTGCCTTTTCTCTTCCTAACCAGCCTTATTATATGCTCCCTTTTCCTTTAAACCACCTCCCAGGGCATTTTATCCCTCTTACTTTTGCCCTATCTCTCCTGCCTTACCCTTTCCCTCTTTTAATAACTGCCATTATACCTTTCCACTATATCAATCTACTTCATACCTTTTTGCAGTAATGTTAGCCTTAGATAAAATGGAACTGTCATTCCTACCCCTCCTTGCCTCCTCTAACAAGGTGAAAAAAAACCCTTCTAGATCTAGTAGCTCCTTTTAGGCTACTCTAGCAATATAAATCGAACCTCTAGAGATGAACTGAAGGAAAGTAGTAGGTGAATTTATTGAAACTCTCCTATAATATTGCCTCCTTGTAACACAGAAAATAGGATGATTGTATCTCCATATATTAAAGTTTTTAAATAAGGTTCAAGTGTATGGCATGCAACTATTTTTAGCTTATTCCTTAACTGTAGACCTCCCTACCAAGCAATATACAAACGGTCTCATTCAATTTGGAACCGTAAAGGCCTACAGAAAGTATTAGTTATAGAAAATAACCATATTTTCTTCACTTTCCAAAATGACAATGAAGCTAAGCTTATAGTAGAGTCTAGCCTATGGCATATGTTTAACCTGCTCCTCTTTCTACAGCTATAAATACTATATATTAGGTTAGATAGATAAAAGATTATCCCATTAAGGATAAACATCTATAACATCCTTATAGAATATTGGATCATAAAGGGACTTAGCTCGTTGGCTAGCTACATAGGCAAACCTCTTTGTATAAATAAAATAATGACTAAAAGGAAGAGTATTGTTTTTGCAAGGCTATATATAAGTTAATGAAAGGTCTCCCAGTTTTCATTCCCATTATGAGACTTAATGAGTAAGGCAAGCTAATTGAAGATGAAGTTAATGATTCCTATAGTAGGAGACTCTCACTTATAAATTAAGGAAAGTTTTAGAGGCTAATAGTAGGTTTTTTACAAAGAAGAATATAAGGAATTGATGAATCTTGAAACTAATTCCTTAAATACTAAGGTATTAACATCACAAGCACCTATTCAGAAAGAGCCCATAATCCTATACCTCTAACTGTCACAGGCTAAGTAAAATAAGCCTATTTTAAGCAAAGAATAAGATACAGCTATCATTCTTACATCACTATCTACGAAAATCACCATGTTAGAGGAATAACGAGAGGAACAACTAGAGAAAACCATATATTCTTGTAAAAGTAATAAATCACTTAATGATATCATAGAGAATAAAAAAAAGGAATTCCAAACCAGTGGAGGGAGGAAAGCTGTAAGAAATGTAAGGGTAAGGGCCCTTCTTCCAGTTCCTCTCCTTATTGTCCATTATTCCATTGAAAAATAGGGGCATATATCACCCCAATAAATTAATAGATACTGGTGAATTGGTTAAAGAAACCAGAGCTATTTTGATGGGATTATTTGAAACCAAAATAAAGCAGGACAGTTTATCAAATTTGGGAGCTTGGTGAACTTTTAAGACTCTTCATTCTAATCATCAATATCACCATCTTAGGAGCTTAATTGTAGCTTCTAATCCAAGGAAGACATCGGATAGTTTGATTGATTGTAACGGCTAATTGATGCATTTAGTTTTGACACTTCTCTAAGGTAACAATAGAATAAATGTTAAATTTATGGTTTCCTCAAATCACAACTTTCAAATAAGAACTCTATAAAGGAAATTAAGGGAAATCTACCTAAGAATTTAAGGACCATATCTTATTGTAGGGGATTTACACTTACACAATACACATCTTATATAATATGACTCATTTTATATGATTACATCATACACAATTCAATTTCATCCAACACAATCCACCAATAAGTCAAAAACCAACAATTCAAGTATTCAACATACACAATTACACAATAAACATATACATCTTATATAATATAACTGATTTTGTTTATTCAACCATAAACTAAAGAAATACACTCACAACTATAGCGTATTCAACTTCAACCATAACTTATAACTATAAGTTTAAATCTTACTTTATGTAATCTCATAATTCAATTAATCAAATATAAACTAATATATTTTGTTTACTTATACAATCCATTATGTAATGCTTATAATTGTTTTGTTTTCTTAACTAATTTTAATCAACATTGTTACCAAAATCCTAATTCCCAACTTTAATTTGATAATCTTTCATTCACTTATTTTAATTAACATTCTCAGTCTCTTGCTCAAGTTAACTCCACAATGAAGAGTAAACATACACTAAAAAATTCAATTTCATCCGACACAATTCACCAATAAGTCAAAACTAATAATTCAAGTATTCAATATGCATAATTACATGATCGAGCGTAACTATGCAACACAATCTACTCATTTTACGCTCAAAAACTACAAGTGTATGGGTCATGACTTGTAGTTAAAATATCGATCCCACAGGGATTGAGGCCCATACACCACTTAATTTAGACAAAACTTTGTTTATGAAACAAAATTATTTAATGAATATAATATGGAAAATTAGATTAAAATTAAAAGACTAATAACGAACACTGAACAATACCAAAATGCAGAAATATCGAAACTCAAGAATCTAAAGACTAGAGATTACTTTTTTCCTATTTTATCTCCCTCATATTTTATTAATCAGATTGTATCTCACCGTAGATTTCTGAATGTATTAACTACCCTCTCTTAAGGTATAATTAATTTTCCCTAATCAGATTACATGGAATCAATTGAAAGATCTCTCAACCTACCCAATGACTCTACCAATTCAACTAGTTATTAAACTATCCTATGGGTGATCAATTGAATTCGCCGAGATCTCTCTTCTAACTAATCAATTGACATGATAATTACAAGTCTATAGGTTTCCAAATCTCGTTGTACAATCCTACACTAATAATCTTTCTTACTCTCTCGATTTGTAGTAACATAACAAATAAAATCAACAATCATCAAAAACCCTTTCATTCAATTCAATAAAATAGGAGTTTTAACAAAATAGTTCAAAAGCAATCCTAAAACTAAATTAGCCAAGCATAGTCTCCACAACATCATCAACACACAAATAATCCATCTAACAAAGATTAGAAGAAAGAAAAAATAGAAAATTGAATAAAAGGAGCTTCTTCTCTTCTTTGCCAAAATTTGGAATTTTGGATGTTGATGTACTATTCTCCCCAATCTTAATGATAATCCTTGACTTCAATCCTTGCTCAAGGATAAAAACTTATGTTTTTCACTCAAGGATGGTGTTTCTATAGAAGGGTTTCGTCCCCTAATCATGAAGGCTTAATCTCCCTTTAATAGTCCAAAAAATCCTAAGTTTAATGATAATGACTCGGATTATAATTCCCACGATCGTGGGAATTGGCATGATTCCCACGATCGTGGGAATTGACAACAGAGATTCTCCTACTCTCTTCTCTTCTTTGATCTCTAGCTCAATCTCCAAATTGCTTAATCTTCCTTCTGATATAAAGAATAATCAATTCTTACTCTAAATTAACATCAAACATAAAAGAACAATAATGGAAACCAAATTAAATGAAAACATACAAAATGAATGCTAAACTATAACAATAATCAACAATTATGCAAGAATCACATGCCAATTACTTAAAAAATATAGACTAATGAACAACTATCAACATCCCTACACTTAAATCTTTGCTTATCCTCGAGCAAAATAAATACAACCAATCAATTCTATCACTTCATTTTCACAATCCCTCAAATTTAAGCCAACTCAAATATCAAGTTAATACACATATAATGACTACTTTTTCATTGGTGTACATATGCAAACTCAACAATTGGCACCATCACTCAAAGATAAGTAAAGATGCAAAATGAATCTTCCTCACAGTTTTCACTCATTTCTCTCAAGTGTTTGATGGTTAGTGTTTCTCTCAAATTTCCTATAGGAAACTATACTACCATAGGCTTGCTAATACACCAATTCTCCTCTACAATGACTGCATGCATAAATAGATCAAAAGGACTTGTTTAGGGTTGTAATGTGGTAAGGGTTAAGGTGGGTAAAAAGGGAAAAAGGGTTAAGCACAAGCATTAGTAAATTAAAAAGCGGATATAAAAGGATAACAAAACATAACTCCGAGACATTCAACTGTAACTACTATTCTGCACTTATTGATGCTACTCACTGTTCTTCTTCTTTTTTGTCTTTTCAACATTTTTTCTTCTTTTTTCTTCTAAGTACATAGAAGAATTATGAATCAAAATAACACTATATACACTATAATCCATAGGCAGAAATATACTCAACTCATCTCGGTAAAATTTTCACAACAATCCTAACTAATGTATTACTTAATACTCTACCAAGATTATGAATGGGTAGGTTAATGGGGTTTAAGGTTTTAAAATTTTGGGTGCTTTCAAAAAACAAAAAGTTAAGACTCAATGGGGGTAGTAAGGGATAATACCAAGGGTAGGTCATTTAAGCCAAGGGTTAAGATGTAAAAGGCCTAAATCATCTCTATTAAGCATGCATCCAGTAGACTCAAACCGATTTAAAGCAAGTTCTGAAGGTAATAACCTGAAGAAGTATCACTCAAAAAAGAAATAGAATGACTATAGATGGAGTCATATGGCTCAATCCTCACATCGGCTCAAATGAGCACTCATTATGCATCTCTACACTACCTCATTACTCAAATGTCAATTTGTGCCTAAACTTATGTAACCAACTACTTTTCATCACTCCATATGGTTCACTTTCTACTCAAGTAGCCTAATTCGAGTTCAAGCATGCATTCAGTCTAATTCCAACTAGCATGACAGAATCTCATGGCAATATCCATTAGAATGATTCAAATGCGGTTCCATTGTTGACACAAAGCACATGATATGCCTACATATACATCCTATTTAACAAAATGCAATAAATGCAATTAAGAAAGTCAATGTCACATCCCCACACTTAAAGATCACATTGTCCTCAATGTGACAAGTCAACCACCAAATAAGAAAAAATGGCCTCAAACCAAACAAAAGAAATTGAAATAAACAAATGACATCAAACCAAACAAAAATAACAGTAAACCAAACAAAAAATAACATCAAATCAAACAAAAAATAATAGCAAACCAAACAAAAGAAAATAACATGAAACCCAACAAAAGAAAATTACACAAATTAAAAGTAAAAGGGGTAAGAAGGGCTTATTGAGATGATGGTGGCGATGGTGTTGGCGAAGGAGCTTCAAAATTATTCCTCCCACATAAATTGATGAACCTCTTCTTCAAGCTGCACTGCTCCTTGTGGACTTGCCGCATTTGGGTGTCGAGCTCATTTAGATGGGATGTCATTTATTATTAGTTAGAGGCCATCTGGTCAAGGATTTCTTAAAATTGGTCGAACTCTATTGGTGCACTCGGTTCCTCCTCCGTTGCTTCTTCTTCTGGCCCTGGGACTGCTCAGGATGTGGAGGGTCAGAAAGTAGCTATATTGGTGGCCCTCCTGTTCCTCACTACAGTATGCGTCTGAAGATTACAGAGTTCCATATAATGGAGCTCCAAAATCTTAGAATGTCTCAAATACGATATGTCAAGCATATGCGCATCTCCCCCACATCAAGGTTGTAAAATCAAGCTAAGAATTAACAACATAATACATTCCAAAATATGAACTCATTTTGTTTACCACACTCACTATTGATCGAAAAATTATAAAAGATGTGTTGATTTTAACTTTTCGATCCATGCACCACAAAAAAAAGTTCTTTGGCTAAGTATTTGTTACTTTTAGTTTTATTAAACACAGTTAAGCACATAAAGTTATGTAAAAGTAAATGCTCGACACTACGGATTAAAGAATTTTGTGCATTCCTAGAGTCAAAGTTTTCTTCCCCACTCAGATTTTTCCAATAATCATCCAAATAAAAATCATCGTGATCATCAAAAACTTTAGTGTTTGGCGAATCAAAAAGACCACACATGATAGTATAATCTAATTTGTAAACAGTACCGAATAACCTAAACCAGAAAACGTCCATTTTAGTATTATATCGGACTGTGGTGAAAAACTCTATGGTCATCATAAGGTGAATAGGTACGTCACATCGAACAAACCTATTCTAACCTATGTTTGCAGCTAGTCGCTTTATTTTCTGCCTCACTCCTATGGTTTCTAATAATTCAAAATCAAAATACCTAGGAGTGACTAATTCTCTACCCCTAAGGTCATGGAAACGCGTACCTTCTTCCTTTGAGTAAATTGAAAATAAAGAACGGTAAGTTGCTGCTATATCGTGCTTACCTTCACTAGAGACTTCACGGCATAATTCATCGGTCGATTCAGTCAATTTTTGAGCTATAAAGATGAGTGAATTCGATTTTTGGAGAGATAAAGAAAAATCTTACCCAAATCCTTGTGTTTTTGAATGATTAATGCATGAAAAGAGGAAAGGATTGTAAGATTAGTGAAAAGAGTTGAAGAAAATACCAAGAATCTAGAGGAAAATGAAGAGTTTTATAGAGTGGGAGGAGAGAATTTCATGGGTTAGAGAGAGGAGTGAAATTTTGAAGAATGGGTGAAAAAAGGAAAAGGATGGAATTCCCACGATTCACCTCCGTTCCCACGATCATAGGAATCACTCTAATTCCCACGATCATAGGATAAGGTGATTCTATCAATTTCAAACCTTCTTCCAAGCTTAGTATTAGTTCTCTATGATCCCGCAACTTACAAACACATCAAATTAATATTATCAACAAGAATTTCGAAAAGAAAACAAGTTGAATTTCAAATGAAAACCAAATTGAAGATCAATCAAACTTAATTCAAGCACAATCATAACTAAATAAATCAAACAAACAAATATATAAACAAAATCAATCAAAAGATAATAGAATTCCATGGTTGCCTCCCATGCATTGCTTCTTTTAACGTCTGTAGCTTAACTCTCTTCCTTGGAAACCCAGCCAGGATCAATTATAAGCGGCTTGCTTCCACCAAACCTTCTTCCAAGCTTAGTATTAGTTCTCCATGATCCCACAACTCATAAACACATCAAATTAATATTATCAACAAGAATTTTGAAAAAAAACAAGTTGAATTTCAAACAAAAACCAAATTGAACATCAATCAAACTTAATTCAAGCACAATCATAACTGAAAAAATCAAGAAAACAAATATATAAACAAAATCAATCAAAAGATAATGGAATTCCGTGGGTTGCCTCCCATACAGTGCTTCTTTTAACGTCTGTAGCTCAACTCTCTTCCTTGAAAACTCAGCTAGGATTAATTATAAGTAGCTTGCTTCCACCTCTTTCATTCAACTTTGGTTTTGTACCCTATAAGTATGCTACATATTGCAAAATAATCAAAAGGACAATATGGATAACATTATGAAAACCAATTAAGCTCAATAATGTCCTTTTTCCAAATGAACTGTCAATATAATAGGGAATAACAAAACTCCATGAATCTTCCATTGAATCCAACAGTTTGTCTTGTACGAAGGTGAGTTGCTCTCTTTCTTCCTTAATGACTTTCGTGTCCTCTACTTCTTCCACTTCTCAAACAGAGACTTTCATAACTTCTTCAAACTTGATGTCTATTATCATCTGTTCTTTGTCCTTTTGTTCTTAAGAAGATTCGAACACTTCATTATCCTGAATGAGTTACTATCCTTCAGATTCTTAAATACATCATTCATGTTGAATGTCACTTGATCATCATCAATCCAAAAGATAGAGTTCTTTTCATGAACATCTACCCAAGATTTTTTCAATGTTTACATATGATATATCAAGAACTGGTGAATAATAAGATGGGTTTCATCCTTTTCTTCATCCTCTTTCTAGATTTATTAGTCTTCTATAAAGTAAGGTTCAGCATGGTCTTCCACTGGTTCTTCTTGTTCTGCCCCATTTGTTAGTGTGATAGCCTTATTTTTCCCTCGTTGATATAATTCCATATTGCTCAGAAAGTCTTTCACACTTCTTTTACAAAATTCACAGGAAAGCTGTCTTACTTGAATCTCCAGGTTGTGAATTAAAGCGGCATGATTTTTAAAAACTTGATCGAATTTCTTTTCCATTCTCTTCTAACTTTCCTCCTAGCTAGAAAACATCTTCTTCTGGTTATCTTCCATATCTGCTAGCTTCTCCATGATTTTGTCGAATTTGGAATCCCATGAATTGGACTCATCTTGCAGAAATTCAAATAAGTCTTAATAACTTATGTGAGTACTTACATTGCTAGACCAATAGAAATCTGGGTGGTTCTGCCACTCCAGAGTGTACAATAAAGATCGGTACTTCCCTAAACATACTGCGCCTCATTGTAACTCGCAAAAGTTCCTTGCTCCCTATAATAACTATCTTCCATCATTGTTCTTTCTATGTCTTCTCGGCATCTAACCCTTCAGATGTCTCATTCCTCATTCTAAGATGTCTTGATGTGTCTTGTGATATCAGATAGTTCATTGTTACCAAATTTTGTTGATCTTCGCGTGCTCATTGTGTTCATGCACCTACAAATACATAAAGAAAAGTATCAAAAACTCTTAAATCAAAGTAATCTAAATTAAACAAGATGTTAAACAAACAATCCCTAGAAACGGTGCCAAAAACTTGTTTATGTGTAACTATGCAACAGAATCTACTTGTTTTATGCTAAAAAACTGCAAGATTATGAGTCGTGACTTATAATTAGAAAGCAGATATCGATCTCACAAGGATTGATACCCAGACACTACTTAATTCAGACAAAACTTTGTTTAAGAAATGAAATTGTTTAATGCAAATCATCTGGAAAATTAAATTAAAATTAAAAGACTAATAATGAACACTGAACAATACCAAAATATAGAAAAATCGGAACTCAAGAATCTAAAGACTAGAGATTACTTTTCCCTATTTTGGCTCCCCCTATTTTATTAATCGGATTGTGTCTTACCTTAGATTTCCGAATGTATTAACTACCCTCTCTCAAGGTATAATTAGTTGTCCCTAATCAAATTAAATGGAATCAATTGAATGATCTCTCAACCTACCAAATGACTCCACTAATTCAACTAGTTATTAAACTATTCTATGGGTGATCAATTGAATTCGTCGAGATCTCTCTTCTAACTAATCAATTGACATGATAATTGCAAGTCTATAGGTTGCCAACTCTCATTGTACAATCCTACACAAATAATCTTACTCACTCTCTCGATTTGTAGCAACATAACAAATAAAATCAACAATCATCAAAAACACTTTCATTCAATTCAATAAAATAGTTCAAAAGCAATCCCTAAAACTAAATTAGCCAATCATGGTCTCCATAACATCATCAACACACAAATAATCCATCTTAAAAAGATTAGAAGAAAGAAAAAATAAAAAATTGAATAAAAGGAGCTTCTTCTCTTCTTTGCCAAAATATGGAATTTTGGATGTTGATGTGCTATTTTCCCCAATCTTGATGATAATCCTTGACTTCAATCCTTCCTCAAGGCTAAAAGCTTGTGTTCTTCACTTAAGAATGGTGTTTCTATAGAAGGGTTTTGTCTCTCCTAATCATGGATGCTTAATCTCCCTTTAATAGTCCAAAACCTTAAGTTTAATAAAGCCACGTATATGACTAGGATTATAATTCCCACGATCGTGGGAATTGGCATGATTCCCACGATCGTGGGAACTGGCAACAAAGAGTCTCCTACTCTCTTCTCCTCTTTGATCTCTAGCTTAATCTCCAAGTTGGTCAATCTTCCTTCTTACATAAAGAATAATCAATTCTTACCCCAAATTAACATCAAACATAAAAGAAAAACAATGGAAATCAAACTAAATGAAAACATACAAAATGAATTCTAAACTACAACAATAATCAACAATTATGCAAGAAACACATGCCAATTACTTAGAAAAACATAGACTAATGCACAACTATCATAGACTAATGCACAACTATCATTACACAATAGACAGCACACACAATTACATTATTCGACCATAAAGTAAAAGACATACACTCACGACTATAACCTATTCAATTTTAACCATAACTCACAACTATAAGTTTACAACCTATTTTATATAATCATATAATTCAGCTATAAATTAATCTATTTTGTTTGCTTATATAATTGAATTTTTAATGCTTATCAATATTTTGTTTTCTTAAGTAATTTTAATTAACATGTTATTGAAGTTCTAATTCTCAACTTTAATTTAACAATCTTTATTCTTTCATTCTCTAATTTAATCGACATTCTTAATTTTTTACTTTAATTAACACCACAATCAACGTACACAATACACCATACAATTCATTTTAATTAAAGACAATTCAACATACAAAATTACTACACAAGTACGTAACACAAATTCACAAATACACGATTCAATATTCAAATTAACAATCAAGTGATCAACACAATTCTACAATTCCAAAATTCCATAATCAACTTCACATTTCCACAAATTCACAACTTCACAATCTCACAAATTGTCAAATTAACAACTTCATATTTCCAAAAATTCACAACTTCACAATTATATAAATTGTCAAATTCACAACTTCACAATTCCATAATTCCACAAATTCACAACTTCACAACTTCATAATTCCACAAATTGTCAAATTCATAACTTCACAATTATACAAATTCACAACTTCACAATTCCAAAAAATTGTTGAAATTTTTTACAACCTTCACTAAGCTAAATCCCAAGATTAGTGTTGGTTAGTTGGCGGGTAGGTCGGGTCGTTCGGTTCAATCGGTTTGAATCTCTGAATCTATAAAATTCTAGATCTGACCTAATTCAGATTGCTGGAGGTATGGGGCATTGGGGGAGGCAGTTTATAGTGGGTGGAAGCGACTGAGAGATAGTTTACTATTGGCATGAGGATCACAATTGACGAGGGACAGAGGGAACAGCGCCGCAATAGTGTTATGGTGGACGGCAACAAAGGGAGATGTAGCTAGGACGTTGGGTGGTGACGGGCAACGACTAGGAGAGAAGAGACGATGAGAGAGAGGAGAGAAAAAGATGAGATGAGAGGGCAGAGGCAGACGCAGGCACCGGGCGGGTGTTGTTTTAATAAAAAAATTTCCTGATTATTTCCTCAATTTTTCAAAGTTTACAGTACTAGTTGGTACCGACCAGTACCTTACCAAATCATTGATACCAATTGGTAACTTACAATAAGTTTTTGTACACTTTTCGACTGATACGGTACAAAATTCGTATCCTTGGTCTAGACTTAAGGTGAACTCATGCAAAAGCTCATTCTACATATCCAATAAAGTTACAAAACAAGAAACAGTAATGCCATCTATCACAGGTTTCAGTACGGATGAATTAATAATCACATATCTTGCAATCCCAATTTCTGCTTCTAAATTTACTTATGGAGATTACAAAAATGTTATTAAAAAGATTCATGTAATAATTTTAGGTTAGTGTATGAAGGTTTTCTCTTTAGCTAGTATGGCTTAACTAATTTCTAGTGTACTCAATGCAATTAGTTTATATTGGGTAGCTCATATGACTCTTCCTAGGGAAGTCATCAAAACAATTAACAGTAGTCTTAACAAGTTTATATGTTCCAGGAATAGAACATGAAGACACTTCACTCCTATCAAATTGTATAATGTATGCTTCTTAAAGATATACGGTGGCTTTAATATGATTCTTTTGAAATTATATAATCTAGTCATGCTTACAAAGAGGTTGTGGATGATCATTAAGGATAAGTAATCTTTATGGTTAAGTCGAAAAATCCTTATTACATTCAAGAGAGGACCTTATAGAAGATCAACATCCTTGAGAATGAATATATTGAAAAAATCTTCAAATTAAAAAATGAAATTAGGCCATATATCACCACATTGTTGGGAAATGGTGTCAATACATGCTTTTGGTATGATAGATGGTCAACTATTAGATTATGTAAAGATATTGTTGAGTTTAATTCAATTAGAAACATTATTAGGGAAGACCAAAATGTTTCTTACGTTGTTACACAAAATGGCTAAAATTTTGTCAAGAATTAGAAACTCTGGTTTAAATAATCAAATCAATAATGTTGAACTTAAGGGAAACAAGATAAACCTCAACTTTTTGACAATGTCTAAGAATGGGAAATTCATTAACGTGTCTTATAAAAGGATCTTTCAAGAGTAGGGAAACATAGTACCATACACTACAAGAAAATCACTGAATAGCGGGGGAATATTTCTGACAGAAACAATTCCGTCGCTATTTACCGACGGAACATAATATTCCTTCAGAAAATACGGTGCATTTAGCAACGAAAAATACATCCGTCGGCAATACTGGAGGGAAGAATTTATCGCAAAATCTCTGATGGCATATAGCGAAGAAAAAACCTACGGTGTTGGAAAAAAATGCAAGAACCGTTCCCGCAATTTAATTACTTCGGACGCCTACCGACGGAACAGTATCTTTCGTCGGTAAGAAATGCAGGAATTACTCCCGCGATTAATTTGCTTCTCCGATTTACCAACGGTCGACGTACCATTGGTAAAAGCTTCCCTTTACCGACGGAAGTCTTATTCTGTCACAATAGCTGGTAACTTAAATACCGACGGATCTAGCCTTCCGTCGATAAATGGTTAACAAACGTCGTCGTTTCGATGAAGACGAAACGATAAGCTTCAAGCACCGACAGAATCCAGTTTTTGTCGGTAACTGTCGGCATCTTGGGTCGACGATTCATTAAGATAACCCTAGTGTACCGATGGAATGTTGTGTTCCGTCGGTAACTGTCGTCATATTTCGTCCGCGTCTTGTTGAGCTAACCCTAGATTACCGATGGAACACAAATTTTGTCGGTATTTGAGTTTCCACTGTATTAAATTGCCGCACTTTTATCGACGGAATGTTGTGTCTCCATCGGTAATTATCTGCAGTTGCGTCGTGAATACAACGGGGGAAAACCTAGATTACCGACGGAATTTGTGTTCCGTCAGTATTTGAGTTTCCACCGTATTAAATTGCCACTAATTTACTAACGGAATGTTGTGTGTCCATCAGTAACTGTTGCAGTTGCATCGTGAATACGACGGGGAAAAACCTAGATTACCGACGGAACATTATGTTCTTTTGGTAATCCATCGCCTTTAAGTCGGGAGCCACCTCCGCCCCTCCCCCCCGCGCGCTCATTTCTCTTCTCTCCTCGTAATCGTCTTCTATTTTCCGACTCCTTCTCTCGCATTTTCCGGCCGTTTTTCGGTTGTTGTCTTACTCATCGTGCATTGTTTGAGGTAAACTCTCTTATGGGTGTATTATTTCTACAAAAAAAAGCATATTTTTAGTGTTAAACGTGAATGTTTGGTTATGAAATCTTG
>JAOQMS010065357.1:0-24439 GCA_027563885.1 Erythroxylum longipes
CTTGAAGTTTCATGATGCAATCACAAACTTTGGTTTTGTGATGATGCATGAAGACCATTGTGTTTATGTGTACACTTCTAGGTCCAAATTTGCCATTATGACTCTATATTTGGATGACATATTGATAGCTTTGTTGAAAACCATGAAAGTATGGTTGTCTTCCACCTTCGACATGAAGGATATGGGAGAAGCTGCCTATATCCTTGGTGTTAAGATCCTAAGTATCATGGAATGACTAAGCACATTAGTATGAAGAATCATTTTGTTAGAGACGCAATAGAAGAGGGAGAAATTAAGTTAGAGTATATATTAATGGACCTAATGGTGGCTGACGTTATGACTAAGCCATTGCCACCATTTCATTTTACTAAACTTATAAAGGAAATAGGTCTTCATAGATTATGAAATGTTGGTGTAATTTTCTCCTTCTTGTATCACATATGTAAGATGTTTGATAAATGAAAAGTTGTTTATCAATTATTAATGCATTTCACTTTGAAACTACAACGAAAAATGTATGTGTTCATCACAAGCTAAGGTTGGTTTTCTCACACGAGCCATCCACCTTTGTTCTTTTGCACAAGACTAAGCATGAGACCATTAAAGTCTTAAATGTATGTTATCTATTAAAAGGAATATGTGACTTTTGTGTCATACATTTAAGTAGGAGTCATGAACCAACACATGACAACTTTAGTCTTATGGTCGTCTTGATTATGCATGCATCAAGATAAGGTGATTAAGGTCATCAAGTTTGTATGTCCACTCATACATACTATACTATGATTTCATTCTTAAGAGTGAGAATAAGGAGTATTTCATGGTTGTTCTCAAGAGTGAGAATAAGGAGTATTTCATGGTTGTTTGACATGTCCTCCTATTATTGAGAATAATAGGAGTTACACATCTAAATGTTTTAAAAGGAGGAATCGACACACCCCTTTAAGTGGGAGTGGAGTAGTAAAACATCTAAGAATGTGTTTAGGTAACATCAAAGGGATGTGTTCCAAATGTTCCATGGTTAACCATGAAATCTACCAACTGAAGAAAATAAGCAAGTTGTCTTTTGTCTTGCTTATGTGTGAGATCCTTCATTCAAACCCCTTAGTGGCTATGGCTTGCTATTAGGAAATTGAGGATTATTATGGTCTTCTTAATTGGTTGTCGAAGGTGTCGGGAGAAATGGTACTAGAGTATCCTCTTTTTATATGATCATGTTTTCTTAAATTTTCTAGTAGGTCGAAGCTAAAGGAAAGACATGAATGTATAGTTGCCTACATACGTATAATTGCATGAGTTGTATAACGATTATAGCATATGTTACACACTATAAATGATACACAAACACATAATTCAATCTTGGCGCCACATATTGTTTTGTACAATATGAAAGATTGAGTGTGATGCGAGAAAGAAACCAAGTGCACTTGAGGTTTAATACATTCATGAGTTTTATGAGTTAAAACTCACAAAGGAGACTGAATGTGATTAAACATGTGCACCAAAATGTCTTAAGCTTTGAGAGGCTTAACTTGATTTGTTCAAGTAAGTTTGATTTGTTCAAACGTGAGGAGAGTGACAATCTTTCATTGTGGATCTAACAACCACAATGTAAAGAGATTTAGTTTACATGCCTAAGCTCGCACCCATAACTCAAAATTATGTGCTTTAATTATTATTTGTTTTTAGCTTTGTCTATTCACTTATTGAGTATGTTCTGTTTAATGAGTGGGACCATATATTTTTTAAATATATCTTTGTACGAGTGGGAGCTTGTTGTAATTTATAGCTTGAGAGCTACAAATTCCATTTGATGCACCAAGATATATTTGCTTAGGTTTCATGTAAGGAGCTAACCCTCAACTTAAGGGAGCTCAATGAAGCTCATGTAAACTATAAGTGGCTTGACATGACTTTCCCTTAGCTCAAGTGTCTAAAGCTAGGTTAAGCCGAGCATGTGGGAGCTCATTAAAACTAGTTAATAGCTAGAAAGCTAGGGATAAGCTCAATTAGACTTAATTGAGATTACCCCAGCTCATTTTTGGTTCCTAGGAATTGAAGCTAGCTATAAATGTGTTCACACTAGTTAAGCTAGAAGAGCTAATTAAGGAACATGAGTTGGAGTTGAAACCTAAAGCTTAATGGGTGAAATTGGTGGTGCTAGATGAAGGAATCTAGCATGGTTAAGTGCACAATGGACACTGGGGTGTACCATGAGCTATAGCACGCCATAATGCATCTTCCCATTAATGGAGGACCATCCACACAAGCCATTGAAGACTTGACCAACATGGGTCTCGGATCATCCACACAAGCTATGGATCAAAAAGAAGAAGAGGAGATGACCATAAGTTTAGCCTCTAAACTCTGCACATTGATCAAGCCGCTAAAAGTAAAAGCCATGGTCCATATTGCAAGATTTGAAGTCGAATTCTCCAAGCCCATTGAGCAGCCCATTATGCCATCAGAATGTTGTAATGTTGTTCCACGTTATCATCCAGCCGGCCACTAATGTTGCTTGACTATCAAGTAAACCTAACCATTACCCAACAGGTTATCAATAAGGATTTTTAATCCATGTGTGTTTTCATTAAGTATGTCTTATTTCCTATTTATGTTACTTTATGTTTGAATTTATGATGCATTTAATCATGTCATAATGTAGGAGTTAATGTGTCTAAAGAATAGCCTTCATGTGGGAGTTATTGTGTCTTAAAGAAGTGTCATTATGTCTAAATTTATGATGCTCTTAATAGTGTCATAATATAAGAGTTAATGTGTCTTTAAAAATAGTCTTTATGTAGGAGGTATTGTTTCTTAAAAAAGTGTCATTGTTTAGGAGTAGTTAAACTTAAAGAAGGAATTAATGGTGCTGCCAAGTTGGAATGAGAGGCCGGTTGTGTGGCTGTCCATTCCATTAGCTTAACTTTCATTTCCTACTTAAGGTTGTCTAAGTTTCCTTGGGAAGAAGTTAGAGTTTTTTAATCAACGGGTTCTATTGGTTTCCAAAACTAATTAACTGGGTTTGATTGTTTTCCTAAAACAATTCTCATTTCTGTCCAAATCTACATTATTCTCAGCTTCTACCAATTCTGACCTTCAGCCACTGTTTTAATCATAACGTCTTCATTGCTTAACCAAACCACTCTTTTAAAACACCAAATTAAAGATAACACATCAATCTACAACTTTATAGTTTTTCCCAGGTTCCAATTCTACCAATAACCTATCCAAATATCCCCATTTCCGCAACAACTTCCATTTCAGCTCCCAGCTAGATCATCTGCCACTAAAAATGGTATAACTCTCAAACCACTCAACTATTTCAAATGAACAATACCTTTCCAGAAACTAGACAACAGACATATAACTTTTATTAAGACCATAACCTCAAATTCCATACCCATCTTCCTATAAATCCTAAATTCAGAACCTATTTGGTGTCGCCGAGACATAATATTTACCAAACTGCTCCAAACTTTACCAAACCTTCCAGAGCCTATTTGGCATTGTTTCACACTTCATACACCATCATCCATTGTCTACACATGGATTTATGAATTTGGCCAAGAAAGGATGAATTCAAACAAGAGGTTGAATTCGGCTAGTGGAGAAGATTCATCATGTAACTTGCCTTAGAGTGAACATACCTGACACTCTTTCACCAAGGTATGTGTACTTTGGATGAAAGGATGTGTTGTTTCGACCAATAGTTGTGAACATTTGGCCAAAAAAGGAGTTCATGTACAAGAATGAATGGTCATGAGTGGACTATCATGACTTTAAGTGAAGATATATGACTCTTTGCCAAAGGATGTGCCCCTTGGCCAAGAGTCATGATATTTCGCCAAGAGACATAACTCTTTGATGTTTTGTTAAGAAACTCTTGAAAGAGTCATGACTTTTCAGAGGCACTTTTTGGTGGTTTATAAAAGGGAATTTTGTTGTTACTTTGAGAGAGTTTTTTTTCTTTGGCTGAATATTATACTCTTCTCCCCATCTTTGAGTCAAAAATACTCTCTTCTTTCAAGTCTTCATGCGTTGAAGAACTCTCCCATAAAATAGTTATTAAGCTTATTAAGAACATTGTGGGTGAACGATAAGGATTGTTACTTTCACAAGTTAGCAACTCTTCCGACCTTAGTGCATTGTGATGAGATCAGTCTACTCCATCAATTCCAACCACGATGAGTTGGAGAAGAAGGAAAAGCCATAGTGGATCTCCACAAGGGAGTCAAAACATCAAGCATACAAGGAGTTATTCCGCTACATTTCAAGTTAGTATATCATCCTACCCTTCGTAGTGACGTGCATAGGATCTTATATGCATATGAAATTATGAGATCTGTTGTTTGAGTTATGATCTAAAATCAACAGCAACAACACAACCTTTCATCTAAAGTACACATACCTTGGTGAAAGGTTGTCACATATGTTCATTCTAAGGCAAGGTACATGATGAATCTTTTCCAAGAAAGGATGAATTCAACCTCTTGGCCGAATTCATCCTTTCTTGGCTGAATTCATGTATCTATGTGGAGACAATGAACTTGCACTCTAAATGCATGCATGGGAAGATGCATTATGGCGTGCTACAGCTCATGGTACACCCTAGTTTCCATTATGCACTTAAGCACACTAGATTCCTTCATCTAGCACCACCAATTTCATCTATTAAGCTTTGGGTTTCAACTCCAACTCATTTATCAAACGTCTTACATCTGTGACATAAGAAGGAGAAAATTGCACTAACATTTCATAATTTAGGAAGACTCATTGCCTTTACATGATTAGCAAAATGAAATGGTGGCAATGGCTTAGTCATAGGGTTAGCCACCGTTAGGTCCGTAGATATTTACTCTAATTTAATTTCTCCCTCTTCTATTGCATCTCGAACAAAATGATACTTCATGCTAATGTGCTTAGTCTTTCCATGATACTTAGGGTCCTTAGTGTAAGCCAAAGCTGTCATACTATCACAATAGATAGTTATAGGCCTTTCCAAAGGCACAATTGACTCTAAATGCTGAATAAAATTTCCAAGCCACGAGGCATCTTGCACAGCAGAGGCACTGGCAACAAATCTAGCCTCCATTATTGAAAATGCTGTGCAAGTTTGTTTCTTACTACCCCAAGAAATAGCACTATTATTTAGCATAAGACAAAGCCAGATCTAGATTTGCATGAATCACGATCACCACCCTAATCAGCATTAGTGTAGCTATACAAACCAAGATTCTCTCGTTGGTAGCATAGCCAATAGTCCTTTGTACCCTTGAGGTACCTAAGGTTCCTTTTCACACACTTCCAATGCTCGATTCTAGGGTTAGAAGAATATCTTGCCAGTAGACCTACAGCTTGGTTAATGTCAGGCCGTGTACACAACATGGCATACTTTAGACTTCCAATGGCACTTAGGTATGGGACCTTTTACATTTCCTCCTTTTCTTGAGTACTACGAGGACACAAATCTTACCCAAGCTTTCAACCATATACAAGTGGTATACTCATTGGTTTTGAGTTTGTCAAGTTGAACCTTGCAAGAATCTTATCAATATAAGGTTCTTAAGACAAGGCCAACATCTTAGCTTTTCTATCTTTTAGGATCTTAACACCAAGGATATAGGTAGCTTCTCCCATATCCTTCATGTCAAAGGTGGAAAACAACCATCCTTTCATAGCTTTCAACAAACTCAACCCATTACTTGCTATCGATATGTCATCCACATATAGAGTCATT
The DNA here is from genome assembly GCA_027563885.1 of Erythroxylum longipes. Classification (NCBI taxonomy): domain Eukaryota; kingdom Viridiplantae; phylum Streptophyta; class Magnoliopsida; order Malpighiales; family Erythroxylaceae; genus Erythroxylum; species Erythroxylum longipes. Next base: position 5,741 of record JAOQMS010065357.1, read on the forward strand.
ATGGAAAATTTGGACCCAGAAGTGTACACATAAACACAACGGTGTTCATGAATCATTACACAACAAAAGTTTGTGATTACATCATGAAACTTCAAGTACCACTATCTTGAAGCTTGCTTAAGACCATATATAGACTTCTTAAGTCTACATACTTTATGCTCTTGACCCTTTTCAACAAATCCCTCAGGTTGTTGCATGTAAATCTCCTCTCTCAAATTACCATTGAGAAAGGCAGTCTTTACATCCGTTTGATGCACTTCCAAGTCCAAATAAGCCACAATATCAAGTAATAATTTGATGGAATTGAATTTCACAATAGGAGAGAAGGTATCCTTAAAACCTATACGCTCTTGTTGTGTGAATCCTTTGGCCACCAATCAGGCCTTGTACTTGTAAATAGTGCCATCAGAATTCAGTCTCATCTTGAGAACCCGCTTGTTCCCAATAGCCCTTTGGTCAGGATGTAATTCAGCTAAGACCCAAACCTCATTGAGATACATCGAATTCATCTCATCTTGCATTACTATCAGCCACTTCTCTTTGTGAACACCTTCAAGAGCTTCTTGCACATTACTTGGTTCATCAATCTCAAATGACATCAAGTTTGCCTCAGTTCCCTCCAAAATCCATAATTCTTTTGGCGGTCCAAATTACCTATTTGAACTTCTAAAATTAGGCATGGGAGGAGGCTCATCATAATCTTGCCTTATAGAGCAAGAACTTCTTCTTGTTGTTCATTAACAAGTGGCAATGCAGGAGGCACTTGAATAGTCTCTTGTTGAGGAACTTCCACCACGGAAGGTGTAGTTAATGGTGCTTCCAAAACACTATACTGACCTTGCACAAAGTTCTCAACCAACGCATCTAAATTACAACATTCACTAACTTTAGGGAACTCGTCCTCAATAAAGTTAGCATTTCTTGATTCAAAGAAATTTCTAATCTTGTGACTTACGTCCAAGAACTTAGAATGCTCAAAATAACTAAAGAAGGCACACTTCCTCCCTCTAGGGCCTAATTTCCCAAGAGGGTGATCTATAGCATGTACATAAGTTGCACATCCCCGAGGAAGAAGATAACTTAAGTTAGGGGTTTTCTTCGACCATAACTTATATGGCATAGAATTAATGACTTAGAGGGCACTCTATTCAAAATATGTCTTGCACTAAGCAATTCATCGGCCCAATAAGCAATATCCAAGTTGGCCTTAGCCATCATGGATCACATTATATCCATAAGAGTCCTATTCTTCTTTTTGGCTAGTCCATTTTGTTGTGCAATCCAAGGAAGTGTGAGTTGCTTCACAATGCCCTTTTGGTCACAAAATGCCTTAAAATCCTTGACTTCTAGTTGCCTTGCCAAAGGGTTTTCTTGTGGCCTTGCCAATAAGGCATGATCGGTAACTTGGTATAGAGACTTGGACAATGATCCAAGTAAGCCAAGTGTGGCCAACTTAGTCATACTTTCTTGTCCAATATCTCCTAAATGCTTATGTCAAGTCATCTCGGTAGTAATCTCAGTTACATAGCAACTAGAAGTAGCAACACTCACGTTCAATTCAAACAACCCATTGTTTACTAAACAAGAACACACAACTGCTTTATCTTTAATAATATCCACAGATTTACTAAATAAATTTAAGCAATATCTGAAATTTAACAAAGAACATACAGAAACCAAGTTTCTACAAATCTTAGGTACATATAGAACATCAATTAACAACAAATGTCCATTGTTTAGAGTAACTCTACAAGTTCCTATCCCTTTTACTTCAAGGTTTGCATTGTTCCTTATAGAAACATGCTTTGCTCCCTTTGGCAACTTCTTAAAGGCCATGAACCAAGAATTTTCTTTGGTTATATGGTTTGTTGCTCTAGAATCTCTAATCCAAAAAGAATCATATTTAGTTAAGTATGTGCATGACACAATATGCACAAATGAAGTAGAAAAGGGATCATGTACCTTAAAAGGTGCTTTGCATTCATTTGCAAAGTGTCCCTTATTGCCACAAATGAAGCACTTTAACTTAGATGTTTTGTCCTTTTTCTTGAACTTTTTCAAGGTGGCACCGTTCCGATTGTCTTGACCATCCTTCATTTTCTTCTTCACTTTGAACTTGTTTTTGTATGGAAAGGAAGATCCAGCAACATATGCATTTGAATGGTTCTTGATGGCCATCACCTCTGCCTCTAGCAGAAGGTGCCTTGCAATGTCATCAAATGACTTGATTTGAGAGTTGTGGCATAAATTGGCCTTCATCAATTGCCACTCCTCCTCAGACAAGGAACCGATTATTGCACACATGACCAGCAGATTTGAGTTGATGAATCATGCGTGACATCTCACATAAGTTGGCACTCTTATTATGGTCAACCCTTTTACTATAATTATCAAACTTGGAAATCATGGCTCCTTGTTTCTCTAAAGAAACATCTGCATACTTAGTTTTGTCTAAATTCCATATGGCTTTGGCTGAGTCAAACATAGAGAAATCCACCATGAGTTCATCAACCATGGTACTCAAGAGAGTAACACAGGCCACAAAATGTTTCTTCTTATATGCCTCACAGCCATTAGAGTTTCCACCCACCGCTAGTGGCTTGATCGTGTGGAAGAGCACATCAAGTGTATGTTGCTCAATTAAGATGAATTGAACCTTTTGTTGCCAAACGGAGTAATTATCTCTATTAAGATTGAGGTCCTTATCTAATTCAGCAACAATATTCTTACATGCTATCTACATTGATACAATTATCACATGTAGGTGGATTTATACCACAACAAGACTTAATCAAGCACCATTCATGAGAAACAACTATTTCATGCTAAAACATATCAAAAGAAATGCATATAACATTCAATTAGAAATATTTAATCATGCTTTCATTGTTTCACAAAACACGCTCTTGGTAAATCCTTCAATTTAGCATGGTAACTATCACATATATAACATATAGCAACAAATATGTTCACTTGCTATTTTTATGATTGCACTAAAAAATATATACCAATATATTAGTATGTCAATTTTATGATCATAAAATCATTTCAAATCATGATTTCAACCTAGCTCTGATACCATTTGTTGATTTTAGATCATAACTCAAACAAGAAATCTCATGACTTCATAAGCATACAGATCCTACGCATGTCACTAAAAAGGGTAGGATGATATGCTAACTTGAAACGCAGTGGAATAACTCCTTGTATGCTTGATGTTTTGCCTCCCTTGTGGATATCCACTAGGGCGTCTCCTTCTTCTCCAACTCTTTGTGGTTAGAATTGATGGAGTAGACCGATCTCATCACAACGCACTAATGTCGGAAGAGTTGCTAACTTATGAAAATAGCAATCCTTATGGTTCACTCATAATGCTCTTAATAAGCTTAACAATTATTTTATGGGGGAGCGTTTCAACACATGAAGACTTGAAAGAAGGAAGTGTTTTTGGCTAAAAGATGGAGAGAAGAGTGTAGTATTCAGCCAAAGAAAAAAACTCACTCAAAGGAACTACGAAATTCCCTTTTATAGGCCACCAGAAGTTGTCTTTGAAGAGTCATGACTCTTCCAAGAGTTATGTCTCTTGGTAAAACATCATGAATCTTCCAAGAGTTATGTCTCTTGGTAAAACATTATGACTTTTGGCCAAAGGACACATCCTTTGGGCAAAGAGTCATGTATTTTCACTTAAAGTCATGATGGTACACTCGTAAGCTTTCATTCTTGTACATGAACCCCTTTTTGTCCGAATGGTCACAACAATTGATTGAAACAACACATCCTTTCATCTAAAGTACACATACCTTAGTGAAAGGGTGTCATGTATGTTCATTCTAAGGCAAGGTACATGCTGAATCTTCCCCATTGGTCGAATTCAACTGCTTGATCAAATTCATCCTTTCTTGGCTGAATTCATGTATCCATGTGGACACAATGAACTTGCACTTTAAATGCATGCATGGGAAGATGCATTATGGTGTGCTATATCTCATGGTATGCCCTAGTGTCCATTGTGCACTCAAGCACGTCATATTCCTTCACCTAGCACCACCAATTTCCCCCATTAATATTTGAGTTTCAACTTTAACTCATGCTCCTTAATTAGCTCTTCTAGCTTAACTAGTTAGAACACATTTATAGCTAGCTTCAGTTCCCAAGAACCAAAGATGCGTAGGGGTAATCTCAATTGAGTTTAATTGAGCTTATCCCTAGCTTTTTAGCTATTAACTAGTTTTAATGAGCTCCAACGAGCTCGCCTCAAGCTAGCTTTAGATACTTGAGCTAAGGGAAAGTTATGTCAAGCCACTTATAGCTTACATGAACTTCATTAATCTCCCTTAAATTGAGGGTTATCTCCTTACATGAAACCCAAGCACTTTCAAATATATTCATGCATCAAATGGAATTTATAGCACTTAAGTTATAAATTCCAACATCAAAACACCTCAATGCTTCACACTTGTTCTTTAGTAAGAACACATGGGTAAATCAAGTATAATCACCAATGAATGTGATAAAGCATCAAAAACCAAGTCTAGATACAATTCTCATTGGTCCATAGCGCTCATGCCAAGTCATCTCACTAGTAACCTTAGTTACATAGCAACTAGAAGTAGCAAAAATTGTGTTCAATTCAAACAACCCGTTGTTTACTGAACATGAACATACGATTGCAATAAATTTAATAATATCCACAAATTTATTAAAGAAATTCAATCAATATCTAAACTTTAAGAAGGAACATACGAAAACCAAGTTTCTACAAATCTTAGGTACATATAGAACATCAATTAACAACAAATGTCCAATGTTCAAAGGAACTCTACAAGTTCCTATCCCTTCTACTTCAAGTCTTGCATTGTTCCCCACAGAAACATGGTTTTCTCCCTTTGGCAATTTCGTAAAGGCCACAAACTAAGACTTTTTTTTGGCTATGTGATCCTTTGCTCCCGAATCTATAATCCACAAAGAATTAGATTCAGTTAAGTACATGCATAAATCAACATGCACAAATGAAGTAGAAAAGGGATCATGTACTTTAGGAGGTGCTTTGTACTCATTTGTAAAGTGTCTCCTATTTCCACAATTGAAGCACTTCAACTTGGATTTGTTATGCTTCTTGTGGAACTTTTTTCAAGGTGGCACTGTTCCCATTATCTTGACCATCCTTCCTTTTCTTCTTCCCTTTGAACTTGTTCTTGTGAGGAAAAGAAGTTCCAGCAACATTTGCATTTGAATGGTTCTTGATGGCCATAACCTCTGCCTCTAGCAAAACGTGGCTTGCAATATCATCAAATGACTTGATTTGAGAGTTGGGGCACAAATTGACCTTCATCAATTGCCACTCAAATGACTTCATTTGAGTGTTGTGGCGTAAATTGACCTTCAACAATTGCCACTCCTCATCAAGCAAGGAATGGATATTGCTTGAACTTTTTGCTCATCAGTGAGCACATAACTAGCAGATTTGAGTTGATGGAACATGAGTGACATCTCACATAAGTGGGCACTCACGGTGTGGTCAGCCCTTTTACTATAATTCTTAAACTTGAGAATCATGGCTCTTTGTTTCTCTAAAGAAACATCTCCATACTTAGTCTTGGTCGAATCCTATATGGCTTTGGATGACTCAAGCATAGAGAAATCCACCATGAGTTCATCAACCATGGTACTTAAGAGAGTAACAAGGGCCACAGATTCTTTCTTCTTGTATGCCTCACAGGCATTAGAGTTTCCACCCACCACTGGTGGGTCGACCATATGGAAGAGTACATCAATTATATCTTGCTCAATTAAGATGAACTGAACCTTTTGTTGCCAAATGGAGTAATTATCTACATGAAGCTTAAGGTCTTTATTTAATTCAGCAACACTATTCTTACATGCCATCTACATTGATGCAATTATCACATGTAAGTGCATTTACACCACAACAAGACTTAATCAAGCAACATGTATAAGAAACAACTATTTCATGCTAAAACATAGAAAAAGAAATGCATATAACATTCAATTAGAAATATTTCAACATGCTTTCATTGTTTCACAAAACATGCTCTCAATAAAGCCTTCAATTTAGCATGACAATTATCACACATAAAACATACAATAACAAATACGTTCACATGTCGTTATGATGACTGGATTGAAAAAATATACACCAACATATTAGCATGTCAATTTTATGAGCATAAAATCATTTCAAATCATGCTTTCAACCTAAAGCTATAATACCATTTGTTGATTTTAGATCATAACTCAAATAAGAATTGTCATGAGTTCATAAGCATACATGATCCTACGAGTATCATTAAGAAGGGTAGGATGATATACTAACTTGAAACTCAGCATAATAACTGCTTGTATGCTAGATGTTTTGCCTCCTTGTGGAGATTCACTATGGCTTCTCCTTCTTCTCCAACTTGTCGTGGTTGGAATGGATGGAATAGGCCAATCTTATCACAATGCACTAAGTTCAGAAGAGTTGCTAACTTGTGAAAGTAGCAATCCTTATGATTCACCCACAATGCTCTTAACAAGCTTAATAACTATTTTATAGGAGAGTGCTTCAATGTATGAAGACTTAAAAGAAGGGAGTGTTTTCAGCTCAAAGATGGGGGGAAGAGTGTAGTAATCGGCTAAAGAAAAAAAAACTCTCTCAAAGGAACTACAAAATTCTCTTTTATATGCCACTAAAAGGTGCCTTTAAAGAGTCACCACTCTTCCAAGAGTTATGTCCCTTGGCGAAACATCATGATTGTTCCAAGAGTTATGTCTCTTGGCAAAACATCATGACTCTTAGCTAATGGACACATCCTTTGGCAAAGAGTCATGTATCTTCACTTAAAGTCATAATGGTACACTCATGACCATTCATTCTTGCACATGACCCCTTTTTGGCCGAATGGTCATAACCATTGACCGAAACAACATATCTTTTCATCCAAAGTACACATACCTTGGTTTAAGGGTGTCATATATGTTCATTCTAAGGTAAGGTACATGATGAATCTTCCCTATTGACCGAATTCAACCTCTTAGCCGAATTCATCCTTTCTTAGCCAAATTCATGAATCTATATGGAGACAATGAGTTTGCACCCTAAGTGCATGCATGGGAAGATGCATTATGGCGTGTTATAGCTCATAGTACACCCTAGTGTCCATTGTGCACTTAAGCATACTAGATCCCTTCATCTAGCACCACTAATTTCGCCCATTAAGCTTTGGGTTTCAACTCCAACTCATGCTCCTTAATTATCTCTTCTAGCTTAATACCATGAACACATTTATAGCTAGCTCAATTCCCAAGAACCAAAGATGAGTTGGGGTAATCTTAATTCAATCTAATTGAGCTTATCCCCAACTTTCTAGCTATTAACTAATTTTAGTGAGCTCTCACGAGCTCACCTTAAGCTGGCTTTGAACACTTGAGCTAAGGGAAAGTCATGTCAAGCCACTTATAGCTTACATGAGCTTCACTGAGCTCCTTTGAGCTAAAGGTTAGCTCCTTACGTGAAATGCAAGCACTTTCAAATAAATCTTGGTACGCAAATGGAATTTGTAGCACTTAAGCTATGAAATTCCATCAAGCTCCCACTCGCACAAAGATATATTTTTAAAAAATATGCTCCAACTCAAACAGAGCATACTCAACAAGTGAAAATACAAAGTCGAAAACAAATAATAGTTGAAGCATATAATTTTGAGCCATGGGTGCAACCGTAGGCATGTAAACAAAATCTCTTTACATTGTGGTTGTTAGACCCACAATGAAAGACTGTCACTCTCCTCACTTTTGAAAAAATCAAACTTACTTGAACTAATCAAGTTATGCCTCTCAAACCCTAAGACATTTTGATACACATGTTTAATCACATTCAGTCTCCTTTGTGAGTTAACTCATAAAACTCATGAATGTATTAAACCTCAAGTGCATTTAGTTTTTTCTCACATTACACTCAATCTTTCATATTGTACAAAACAACAAGTGGCGCCAAGATTAAATAATGTGATTGTGTATCATTTATAGTATGCAACATATACTATCATAGTTATACAACTCATGCAATTAAACTTATGCAGATAACTTATGCATTCATGTCTTTCCTTTAGCTTCGAACTACTAGAAAATTTAAGAAAACATGATCATCTAAAAGGAGGATACTCCAGTCCCATTTCTCCTGAGACCTTCAACAACCAATTAAGAAGACCATAATAATCCTTGATTGCCTAATTGCAAGCCATAGTCACTAAGGGATTTGAATGAGGTCACACATAAGCAAGACAAGAGACAACTTATTTGTTTTATTCAGTTGGTCGATTTTATGGTTAACTATGGAACATTTGAAACACATCCCTTTGATGTTCCCTAAACACATCCTTAAATGTTTTACTACTCCAGTCCCACTTGGAGCGGTGTGTCAATTCTCCCTCTTAAAACATTTATATGTGTAACTCCTATTATTATCAATAATAGGAGGACAGGTCAAACAACCATGAAATACTCCTTAATCTTACTCTTTAGAATGAAATCAAAGGATAGTATGTATAAGTGGACATATAAACTTGATGACCTTGATCACCTTATCTTGATGCATTCATAATCAAGACGACCTAAACTTGTCATATGTTGGTTCATGACTCCCACTTAAATGTTTGACACACAAGTCACATATCGCTTTTAAGAGATAACATACATTTAAGAATTTAGCAGTCTCATCCTTGATCTTATGCAAAGACACAAGGGTGGATGGCTTGTGTGAGAAAACCAACCTGAGCTTATAATTGACACGTACATTTTTTGTTGTGGTTTCAAAGTGAAATCCACCAATAATTGATAAACAAAATTTCATTTATCAAACTTCTTACATGTGTGGCACTAGAAGGAGAAAATTACACCAACATTTCATAATCTACGAAGACCCATTGCCTTTACATGTTTAGCAAAATGAAATGGTGGCAATGGCTTAGTCATAGGGTCAGCCACCATTAGGTCCGTAGATATGTCCTTTAACTTAATTTCTCCCTCTTCTATTGCATCTCTAACAAAATGATACTTCATGCTAATGTGCTTAGTCTTTCCATGATACTTAGGGTCCTTAGTGTAAGCCAAAGCTGCCATACTATCACAATAGATAGTTTTGGGCCTTTCCTAAGGCAAAATTGTAAGTGTTGAATAAAATTTCCAAGCCATAAGGCCTCTTGCACAGCTGCGGCAGTGGAAACAAATTCAGCCTCCATTGTTAACAATGCTCTTCAAGTTTGATTCTTGCTACTCTAAGAAATAGCCACATTATTTAGCATGAAGACATAGCCAGTTGTAGCTGTGCATAAATCACGATCACCACCCTAATCAGCATCAGTGTAGCCATGTAAACCAAGATTCTCTCCTTAGTAGCATAGACAATAGTCCTTTGTACCCTTGAGATACATAAGGACCCCTTTCACACACTTCCAATGCTCTAGAAGAATATCTTGCCAGTAGACCTACAGCTTAGCTAAATGTCAGGTTGTGTACACAACATGACATACATTAGACTTCTAGTGGCATTTAGGTATGGGACCTTTTTCAATCTTGCCCAAGCTTGCAATCATATGCAAGTGGTGTACTAATTGGTTTTGAGTTTGTCAAGTTGAACCTTGCAAGAATCTTATCAATATAAGGTTCTTGAGACAAGGCCAACATCTTAGCTTTCCTATCTCTTAGGATCTTAACATCAAGGATATAGGCAGGTTCTCCTATATCCTTCATGTCAAAGGTGGAAGACAACCATCCTTTCATGGTTTTCAACAAACTTAACCCATTACTTGATATCAATATGTCATCCACATATAGAGTCAAAATGGAAATTTGGACCCAAAAGTGTTAAACATAAACACAATGGTCTTTGTGCATCATCACAAAACTAAGTTTGTGATTGCATTATGAAACTTCAAGTACCACTGTGTTGAAGCTTGCTTAAAATTGTATACAGACTTCTTAAGTCTACATACTTTATACTCTTAACCTTTTCCAACAAACCACTCGAATTGTTGCATGTAAATCTCCTCTCTCAAATCACCATTGAGAAAGGCAGTCTTTACATCCATTTGATGCAATTCCAAGTCCAAATAAGCCACAATAGGAAATAATAATATGATGGAATTGACTTTCACAACAGGATAGCTTAAAATCTATACCCTCCTATGTGAATCCTTTGGTCACCAATCAAGCCTTGTACTTTTTAATAGTACCATCATAATTCAATTTTATCTTGAGAACCCACTTTTTCCCAATAGCCCTTCAACCAGGAGGTAATTCAGCTAAGTCCCAAAACTGATTTAGACGCATCGAATTCATCTCATCTTGCATTGACATTAGCCACTTCTCTTTTTGAACACCTTCAAGAGCTCTTGCACATTACTTGGTTCATAAATCTCAGATGACACCAAGTTTTCCTCACTTCCCTCTAAAATCTACCATTCTTTTGGTGGTCCAAAATGCCTATTTGAATGCCTCAAATTAGGCATGAGAGGAGGCTAATCATGATCTTGCCCTATAGCCTGATCATGTGGTTCCTGAACTCCCTCAAATCCCTCTTGAACTTGTTCATCAAGAATTTCTTCTTGTTGTTCATTAACAAGTGGGAATGTAAGAGACACTTGAACGGCCACTTACTGAGGAACTTCCACCACGAAAGGTGTAGTCAACGGTGCTTCTAAAACACTAGATTGACCTTGCACAAAGTTCTCAACCAATACATCTAAATCATAACATTTACAAACTTGAGGGAATTCATCCTCAATAAAGTTGGCATTTTTTGATTCAAAAACATTTCCAATCTTGTGACTTATGTCCAAGGAGACATACTACTTAGAATGCTCAGAATAACTAAGGAAGGCACACTTCCTCCCTCTAGGGCCTAATTTCCTAAGAGGGTGATCTGTAGCATGTAAATAAGCTGCACATCCCCAAGGATAAAGATTGCTTAAGTCACGGGTTTTTTTCGACCATAACTCATATGGTATAGAATCAATAGACTTAGAGGGCACTTTATTCAAAATATGTCTTGCACTAAGCAATGCGTTGCCCTAATTGGCAATATCCAAGTTGGCCTTAGCCATCATGGATCGTACAATATCCATAAGAGTCCTATTCTTCCTTTCAGCTACTCCATTTTGTTGTGGAGTCCAAGGAAGTGTGAGCTGCCTCACAATGCCCTTTTGGTTACAAAATGCCTTAAAATCATTTGATGTGTACTCACCACCACGATTAGTTCTCAATGACTTAATCTTTTTACCTAATTGATTCTCCATTAAGAGCAAGTATGTTTCAAAGCACCTCAATGCTTCACACTTGTACTTTAGTAAGAACACATGGGTAAATCGAGTATAATCATCAATGAATATGATAAAGTATCTAAACCCAAGTTTAGATACAATTCTCATTGGTCCACAAAGATCGGAGTGAACTGATTGTAAAGTTTCTTGACTTCTAGCTGCCTTGCCAAAAGACTTTCTTGTGGTCTTGCTAATAAGACATAATTGGCAACTTGGTATAGAGACCTTGGACAATGATCCAAGTAAGCCACGTGTGGCCAACTTAGTAATACTTTCTTGTCCAGTATGTCCCAAAAGCTTATGCCAAGTCATCTCAGCAGTAATCTCTTTTACATAGCAACTAAAAGTAGCAACACTCACGTTCAAATTAAACAACCCCTTGTTTACTAAACAACAACACATGACTGCATTATCTTTAATAATATCCACATATTTATTAAAGAAATTCAAGCAATATCTAAACTTTAACAAGGAACATACAGAAACCAAGTTTCTACAAATCTTAGGTACATATAAAACGCCAATTAACAACAAATGTCCATTGTTCAGAGGAACTTCACAAGTTCCTATTCCTTCTACTTCAAGGCTTGCATTGTTCCCTACAGAAACATGATTTGCTCCCTTTGGAAACTTCCTAAAGGCCACGAACTAATACTTTTCTTTGGCTATATGGTCTATTGCTCCCGAATCTATAATCCATAAAGAATCAGATTTAGTTAAGTATGTGCATGACACAACACGCACAAATGAAGTAGAAAATGGATTATATACCTTAGGAGGTGCTTTGCACTCATTTGCAAAGTGTCCATTATTGCCACAATTCAAGCACTTCAATTTGGCTTTCTTGTGCTTTTTCTTGAACTTTTTCAAGGTGGCACCGTACTTATTGTCTTGACCATCCTTCCTTTTCTTCTTCCCTTTGAACTTGTTCTTGTGGGAAAAGGAAGTTCTAGTAACATATTCCTTTAAATGGTTCTTAATGGTCATCACCTCTACCTCTATTAGAAGGTGCCTTGCAATGTCATCAAATGACTTGATTTGAGAGTTGTAGCATAAATTGACCTTTATTAATTGCCACTCCTCATCAGGCAAGGAAAGAATTATTGCTTGAACTTGTTATTCATCAGTGAGCATATGACCAATAGATTTGAGTTGATGAATCATGCGTGACATCTCACGTAAGTGGGCACTCATGGTGTGGTCAACCCTCTTATTATAATTCTCAAACTTGAGAATCATAGCTCTTTGTTTCTCCAAACAAACATCTCCATACTTAGTCTTGGCTGAATCCCATATGGCTTTGGCCAACTCAAGCATTGAGAAATCCACCATGAGTTCATCAACCATAGTACTCAAGAGAGTAACTTGGGTTACAGAATCTTTCTTCTTATATGCCTCATAGGCATTTGAGTTTCCACCCACCATTAGTAGCTCGACCGTATGGAAGAGCACATCAATTGTATCTTGCTCAGTTAAGATGAATTGAACCTTTTGTTGCCAAATGGAGTTATTATCTCCATCAAGTTTCTGGTCTTTAATTAATTCAACAACAACATTCTTACATGCCACCTACATTGATGTAATTATCACATGTAAGTGCATTCCTCCCACAACAAGACTTAATCAAGCAACATGAATGAGAAACAACTATTTCATGCTAAAACATAGCAAAAGAAGCATATAGCAACATGCTTTTATTGTTTCACAAGACATACTCTTAATAAAGCCTTCAATTTAGGATGGCAACTATCACACATAGAACATATAGCAACAAATACATTCATATCCCATTGTCATGATTACATTGAAAAAATACATGCCAACATATTAGTATGTCAATTTTATGATCATAAAATCATTTCAAATCATGCTTTCAACTTGGCTCTAATACCATTTGTTGATTTTAAATCATAACTCAAACAAGAAATCTCATGATTTCATAAGCGTATAAAATCTTACGCATGTCACTAAAAAGTGTAGGATGACATACTAACTTGAATCGCAGAGGAATAACTCCTTGTACGCTTGATGTTTTGCCTCCCTTGTGGAGATCCACTGTGGCTTCTTCTTTTTCTCCAACTCATAGTGGTTGGAATGGATGGAGTAGACCGATCTCGTCACAATGTACTAAGGTCAGAAGAGTTGCTAACTTGTGAAAGTAACAATCCTTATGGTTCTCCCACAATACTCTTAATAAGCTTCAAAACTATTTTATGGGAGAGCGCTTTAATGCATGAAGACTTAAAAGAAGGAACTCAAAGATGGGGAGAAGAGTGTAGTATTCAGACAAAGAAAAAAAAACTCTAAAAGGAACTATGAACTTCCCTTTTATAAGTCACCAAAAGGTGCCTTTGAAGAGTCATGACTCTTTCAAAAGTTATTTTCTTGGCTAAACATCATGACTCTTTCAAGAGTTATGTCTCTTGGCAAAACATCATGACTCTTGGAAAAGGGACACATCCTTTGGCAAAGAGTCCTTTATCTTCACTTAAAGTTATGATGGTGCACTCATGACCATTCATTCTTGTACATGAACCCCTTTTTGGCCGAATGGTCACAATTATTGACCGAAACAACACATCCTTTCATCCAAAGTACACATACCTTGGTGAAAGGGTGTCATGTATGTTCATTCTAAGGCTAGGTACATGATGAATCTTCTCCATTGGCTGAATTCGGGGCTGAATTCAACCTCTTGGCCGAATTCATCCTTTCTTGACCGAATTCATGTATTCATATGGAGACAATGAACTTGTACATACATGGGAAGATGCATTATAGTGTGCTACATCTCATGGTAAACCCTAGTGTCCATTGTGCACTCAAGCACGCTAGATTCCTTCTTCTAACACCACCAATTTCCCCCATTAAGCTTTGGGTTTCACCTCCAACTCATGCTCCTTAATTAGTTCTTCTATCTTAACTAGTGTGAACACATTTATAAGTAGCTTCAATTCTCAAGAACCAAAGATGAGCTGGGGTAATCTCAATTGAGTCTAATTGAGCTTATCCCCAGCTTTCTAGCTATTAACTAGTTTTAATTAGCTCCCATGAGCTCACCTTAAACTAGCTTTAGACACTTGAGCTAAGGGGAAGTCAAGTCAATCCACTTATAACTTACATGAGCTTTATTGAGCTCCTTTGAGCTGATGGTTAGCTCTTTACATGAAACTCAAGCACTTTAAAATATATCTTGGTGCGCCAAATGGAATTTGTAGCACTTATGCTATAAAATTCCAACAAAATGTTGGTGTAATTTTCTCCTTCTGGTGTCACACATATAAGAAGTTTGATAAATGAATAGTTTTTTATCAATTATTGGTGCATTTAACTTTGAAACCACAACAAAAAATGTACGAGTCGATCATAGGCTGAGGTTGGTTTTCTCACACAAGCCATCTGCCCTTGCGTCTTTGCTTTAGATCAAAGATGAGACCACTAAAGTCTTTAATATATGTTATCTCTTAAAAGGAATATATGACTTGTATCTCATACATTTAAGTGGGAGTCATGAACCAACAGATGGAAACTTTAGTCTTATGGTCTTCTTGATTATGAATGCATCAAGATAAGGTGATCAAGGTCATCAAGTTTGTATGTCCACTCATACATACTATCCTATGATTTCATTCTCAAAAGTGAGAATAAGGAGTATTTCATGGTTGTTTGACATGTCCTCCTATTATCAAGAATAATAGGAGTTACACATCTAAATGTTTTAAGAGGGAGAATTTGACACACCCCTCCATGTGGGAGTGGAGTAGTAAAACATTTAAGGATATGTTTAAGGAACATCAAAGGGATGCGTCCCAAATGTTCCATAGTTAATCATGAAATCAACCAACCGAAGAAAATAAGCAAGTTGTCTCTTTTCTTGCTTATGTGTGAGATTCTTCATTCAAACCGCTAGTGAATATGGCTTGCTATTAGTAAATTGAGGATTATTATGGTCTTCTTAATTGGTTGTCGAAGGTCTTATGAGAAATGGGACTAGATTATCCTCCTTTTAGATGATCATGTTTTCTTAAATTTTCTAGTAGTTTGAAGCTAAAGGAAAGACATGAATGCATAAGTTGCCTACATAAGTATAATTGCATGAGTTGCATAACTATGATAGCATATGTTGCACACTATAAATGATACACAAACACATTATTCAATCTTGACACCACATATTGTTTTGTACAATATGAAGATTGAGTCTGATGTGAGAAAGAAACCAAGTGCACTTCAAGTTTAATACATTCATGAGTTTTATGATTTAAAGCTCACAAAGGAGACCGAATGTTATTAAACATGTGTACCAAAATGTCTTGGGGTTTGATAGGTGTAACTTGATTTGTTCAAGTAAGTTTGATTTGTTCAAACGTGAGAAGAGTGACAATCTTTCATTGTGAGTCTAACAACTACAATGTAAGGAGATTTTGTTTACACGCCTAAGGTCGCACCCACATCTCAAAATTATATGCTTCAACTATTATTTGTTTTCAGCTTTGTATGTTTACTTGTTGAGTATGTTTTGTTTGAGTGGGAGCATATTTTTTTAAAAAATATATCTTTTTACGGTGGGAAATTATTGAAATTTTATAGCATAAGTGCTACAAATTCCATTTGACGCATCGAGATATATTTAAAAGTGCTTGGCTCTCATGTAAGAAGCTAACCCTCAGCTCAAGGGAGCTCAATGAAGCTCATGTAAGCTATAAGTTCATACAAGGAGTTATTCCGCTACGTTTCAAGTTAGTGTATCATCTTACCCTTCTTAGTGACATGCGTAAGATCTTTTATGATTATGAAATCATGAGATTTCTTGTTTGAGTTATGATCTAAAATTAATAACCAATGCATTAGTACATTCATAAGACTAAGGAATCATGTTTTACATGCTTTTAATGTTAAATTTGTTGTTGTTGTTTTTTTTTTTTCTGATATACTTGTTTATAGTAAGAATTTGGATGAATATGTAACACATTTGAAGGTTTATTTTAATGCATTAGGAAGGAAAAGTTATATCCTAACTTAAAGAAAAGCACTTTTGCCTTAGAAGGATGAAAGAAGAATTAACTTGCTTACTTGAAGACATTTGGAAGGAACAAGCTCACCTAGATTATGCTATGGGTCTATGTATGCTAGAAGAGCTTAAGCCTATTAACATGATTCAAATATGTTTAAATTATGAAGACAATGATCCAACCCACGTTGTTTGAATCAATCCAGCCCATTGAAGAATAAGATGCCAATTAGCCTGCTTTGATTATATGTGTTTGGATCTTAGGTTGTTATTTTGTGTTATTTTAAACTATTGTAAGTTGGGCTTGGGTTATTTTCTATTTGAATTCAGCATGCATGAATTAGTGTTTCAATTTGTATTAAGTGTGAGTTTGTGTCTCTTTATTAGAATAAGGAGTTACAAGTTGTAGAGAAGTCATTAAATGGGCAGTTACAATTTGTATCAAATTAAAATAGAAAGTTTTTTTCTTAGCCTTAGTTATATATAAACAAGGCTTATTCCTTTTGTAAGAAGCATGAATTTGATGAATATAAAACTTTTGAGTTTTTATTATGAGAGATTTGTCTAAAGTTCTTGCATCAACTTTGGAACTTATCAAACTAATTCAGTTTGTGGCGTTCAACAACAAAAATTTTTGTTTTCTGTTTAACTTATCAAACTTGTTAAGTTTTTAGTGTTTTAGAACATTCAAAGTGCTATTCTGGTCATTTTATTATCATTCTTTTGATAGAGTGATTGGAATAGTTTGTTTCTTACTTTCAAACTTGAATGATCCAGCTTTCCATCAATTTTGGAGGGTATTAATTTGCATTCCATATGTATCTTAGTTCTTCAGTTGTTGAGATATATGGTTGCTAAATTGAAGATTTCCATCAGTTTTGATTAAAGTTCTTGCATCAACTTTGAAACTTATCAAACTAATTTAGTTTGTGGCATTCAACACCTAAAATCTTTCTTTTCCTTTTAACTTATCAAACTTGTTATGTTTGTGACGTTTTTAGAGGATTTAAAGTGCTATTCTAGTCATTTTATCATCATTCCTTTGATAGAGTGATTGGAATAGTTTGTTTTTTACTTTCAAACTTGAATGATCCAACTATCCATCAATTTTGGATGGTTTTAATTTGCATTCCATATATTGATAAGCTCTTCACCTCATATTAGATGAGACACAAATAATGAATCCAGGATCTAAGGAACTTTCAATATTACGCAAGAATGACAAAAACAAATCAAAAGGTATTTTTGCCACACCCACAAAATTTAGGAAGGATTGGGGGTGATAAGGAATGGGTTTGATCTTCACAAGCACCTACTTGAATGAAAACCAAGTCTTTAAAGAACACCAAGGAAGGATTTCTCTAAAGTAATGCAAAAGATCACTCAATTTGTTTTCTGAATATTGAATGAATGAAGTCTGCCCACAAGACACGAAATAAAGAGTATTTATACTAGCCTAATGACTTGGACGACTTTCATAAGGGTAGGAATTGGGTTTTGTCCCATTCTAGTCTAAAAGAACAAACTTCCTAACAAATAAGCTTAAAACAAGCTGATTGCCCAAACAAACCCAAAAATGTAACTAGGCTTATTTAAGGCTAGAATCCACTTATTTAAGTCCTAAATATCATAACTGAAAGTTCTAAATGAATAAAATAAGAAGCCCAAGCAATTGGCCCAAAGATGCTTAAAACAACCTAATTGTAACAATTGAGTTGTTTCAAGTTGTGCATCAGGTCTAGCCTTATTCCACAAGTCTAACACATTGCTCCAAGCCTTGAATCATCATTATAAACCTTAGTGACGTGTTCCCAAGTGTTTTAGCTTCTTCTATAGCATATATATATGCACCATCAGATTGTTAAAAGCCTCTTTAACATGCTTAGCCCGCAACCTTGTCATTGGACCTCCAAGATTCTCCAATGGACCTTTTTCCTTAATATGACTTTGTTGAGTTTGTTTAAGTGTTTCTCCTTGCTACCCAAGCTCTCCAGCACGTCCACTTCCCAACCTTTCTGTCTTGCCTGAAGCCACTTGTGATGCTTGATCTTCACCATTCCCCTTCTCCTAGAAAGGATTTTTTTTTATTTTAAATCATAAATCATATAAGAAATCTCACGATTTCATAAGCATACAAGATCCTACACATGTCACTAAGAAGGGTAGGATGATATACTAACTTGAAACGCAGCAGAATAACTCCTTATATGCTTGATATTTTTCCTCCCTTGTGGAGATCCACTATGGCTTCTCCTTCTTCTCCAACTTGTAGTTGTTGGAATAGATGGATTAGACCGATCTCGTCACAATGCACTAAGGTCAGAAGAGTTGCTAACTTGTGAAAGTAGCAATCCTTATGGTTCACCC